>VBVQ01005240.1:0-12309 GCA_011636635.1 Tetramorium simillimum | reverse complement strand
ATATATATATATATATATATATATATATATATATATAAACAAAAAGAAATAACACACTTTTTCCAATTAACTTGTCGGCTGAGCTTGCGACGCAATGAACGTAGAAAATCGCCGCGGTCTCTTTTTTTTTTCCTCTCTGCGGAGGAAAGGTTTAAGAAGTGAAACGGCAATTTTCGTTCTTTCGCGGAAATGCGTAACGGTAAGTCGTGTCGTCGCGCTCGTTCCAGACATTCCTGTCTCCCCTCGGCTTCTTACTCTCGAATTCCACTCGCGCTTATGCATCGATGCCAGTACCATTAGCCAACAGCATGCAGCACAGCATCCGGAAAGGAGCGATACGTTCGCTCGTTCGTTCGTTCACTCGCTCGCTCGCTCGCTCTTCGTTCCCATCGAATTCATTATGATCAAGACAGTCTCGCTGCGCGTACGGTCCGTATATAATCGGCTCATTATCCTCAAGGCAGTCTACTTCGCAGACTATCTTCATTATAATGAATTGTAATGCGCACCAGGTTGAACAAAGGATAAACACAGTCAACTAATCCACCAGACTCAGACGCTTCTTGCTGTCGCGATAGATGTTTACATCCGAGAGACAGAAAGCGATGTACGCTCTCGAAAAGTAACTGTCTCGCGCGATGCAGAATGAGGTATGTGGCATAATTAAATCAATTAGTCGGATATATAATTATAATATTATTACGGTTATATACAGAGAGACAGACGGAGGCTTCAGACAATTGGCGAGATATTCAGTTAATCGTGAAATGCCATTTTCGATACTATAAATAATATAATTATCATCTATATTTAATGAGGATCTGGTTCATTAGCTTCTCGCAAATGTCCCGAAAATATAACAGAGTAAATTAGGAATTTAAAGAAATATTGATTGAATTAAAGAATAGAAAGACGTAAGTTTCTTTCAAAAACTATTTTAAACGTTTTTCGAAAATGATGTACCTTGACGCTCTTTGTTCGAAAAGAGAGCCTTCTTTCTTTCGCGATTTGCGCGCGACAAGGTCGCTGCCTCCGAGAGTCGGAAAATTGTGTACACGCGGGAAGAAGGGAGGAGGGGAGGAACGTGGCATACCCGTCTCTAATCCCTCACGCGGGCATCTCGGTATCTGCTTGCGTTAGTGTACTTATGCCCGAGAGTGGAAACCGAGGTAAACGAGCGAGACTCTCGAGTCGCGACTCTGAGAACCGGTTTCTCCGGGTTTCAGAACAAGTAATTTCGTTACGAGCTATTCTATTCTTCTCTCTCTCCTTCCATCTATCCTTCCCCCTTCAACGTTTATTAGGATAGAAAGAAAAGGAAAGGGAGAAAAGAAGAGAAAGGAAGGAGGAGGAGAAGAAAGAGAAGAAGGAGAAAGTTCGGTGACATTCTAGGACGAGCTTCGTAGCGAATTGCCTAAATCGTTCAGCGAATAATCAAATCGGTGCCAATTGACAATCCGTAATGCCGATTTTCATTTTCAGCCGATCGCAGTAATAATAACGGGACTTAGCCTCCACGATAGGATTTATTTTTAATTCGAGATCGCGAATCGCTTTCGTCTGTGAAGACTTTTCCCTCTGGAATGTAGAGAGCTAAATCTTTCAATACGAGCCGCAAATGCGAAAAATTGATAAAAGCAATAATTCTGGATTTAATAACTTGCAAATGTGTGTACGATAGACGCGATAATCGTGTGCAAATATTAACGCGCACATTCATTACGTGAATTGTGGGCCGCTGCGTTTTCCAATAAATACGAAATCGTCGCGCGAAACAAATCGCGCTATTAGATAATAAGCACGATTGTCGGACGTAACATTCGTAACACGTTGTACTCAAACATTATAGGAATCGATCCATCAATCGCTCGTATCCGACTCGTAATAACCGTCATAGGGTACGCAGTAATAGACTTTGGTCTATTATTAAATTACCGATACGCGTATAGGCGTGGCGCCCCGATGTGGCATTGCTCTCTTATAACTCCCAGCCAGGTCTGTCTCTGTTTCTCTCCCGTAGGAGAATCGCCCGTGAGACGTTGCTGCGAGATGGTACGCGAAGGAGAAAGCGAAAGCGAAAGCGAGCGGCGTGGAGACAGAGCGCGCGGTAACTGTTGCACACGAGATCGTAGAAGACTGCATTCATCTCGCGAAGGCTCTCGTCGAGTGTAACACGTATATGCGTGCGAAACGACAATACACACCCGTGTCATTGTCTATCCAGTTCAGTCGTGTAAGATCAATTTAAAAATTACGTAACGATCAATTTATACGATCGATCGATATGCGTCATTAAGTCTATTCAATTTTAATATCTAATACTTCCTGTATATAAAATAAAATAAATATAGAACAAAAAAAAACGTTATAAAATAATATAGTAGCCGTTGAAAAAAAGATTTAAGCAAGTGGATAATATCGTTATCTCTTTAAGCACTAAAAATTGTAGTGAGCGTACACCGATTGGAAGTTCTTACACATCTTGATAAAAATAGACGTGAAATTATCTACATCTTATCGAAATTATATTAGATAAAATCGGTAAAACCGGATTATGAGCTGTACGTAGAGCATAGTGAATGATATTCCTAATAACATCGATGGAAATAATTCCATTATATGCAAAGCTTATTCTATTACTCCGAGTATTTTTCTCTGTAACTTGAGAATTTAAATCGATTATATAACATATGTCTATCGTATATGATACCAAACTTGTTATAATGTTTATTTTGAAATCTATTACTTAATTAGAAGAATTTGAAAATATTCGAGATAAATACCAAGACGTTTAAGGCTAAAGTTAAGAAATTAAGAAATTACAACAAAATACAGTGTTCAAATAACTTTGCTGAGTAAGAAAATCGCTTCTTTTAATTCGCTAAAGAAGAAATCATTCCGAGATAATCTATTATCAGAATTGAGAAGTAAATCGCATTTTGAATTAAAAGTACGCTCACTGATTCATTTCCACTCGCCTTAACTTTCTACTGACCCTTCTGGTCGCCAGGAAGCAATTACTTTTAATCGAATAATACGCCCGATTACTTTCTCTACAGCGAGCGAGTTGTTAACTTCAGATCGACTCATCTTTCGATCCTATTCAGAAGCTGTCGCTGTAATAATTTATTATCTACGAAAATAACTTGACTTCCTTGTAAACGCGATGCGTCTCTTTCATTCATAGGGCTCCTTCTTTTCTGTCACAGTTATGATTATGTTGTTATCATAATGGAATTCTTGAGATAACAGACATCTCATGATATCAAAAATGACAATCTTAATATGTTTTACAGTAAAACCGTTTTGGCGTAAAAAAAAATACGTTACACAAAATTTGCATAGAAATTCACATAGAATAAAAATCTATTAAAATATATAAATACCTGAGAAATGTGAAAGATTGTAAAGATAGCTTTTTATCGAAGAGTTCAAGTCAAATATCATTTAAGTAATATAAACTATATTCATAAACGATCAAATCTAAGTGAACAGCATTTCTCACAAACATCAGATTCGAAACACTGTATACTATAATTCAGAGTATTGTTTTCTGTCATTTAACAGCTATTCGTGCGTCGGTTGCAGCGACTAATTCCGCATAATCGCCGAAATCACCGATAACACGTGACAAGCTCATAAATTGGGATCCGATACTTCGCAGCATTTGCAGCAATCATTCGTCGGCGCGGCGCATTAACAACGCGCGCGAACAAATAGGAGCAAAGGGGCCGCCGCGCGATTAATTACGCCGATTAAATGGCGTAATTAAGAGCCGTGGCATTAATCGAACGGAGGGTTATATATGGGTCAAAGGAGAACGTAAACTCGTCCCGTGTCAAAGGCAGGTCGCACATCTCGCTGCCGCGCGCGAGTCCGGGTAACCGCGCGCAAATTTGTAGCCGTTACCGATTAATAATCGTCCTTTGTTCGCGCGCGAGCTCGCTTTTCGCATCGCGTAAATTCAGCCAAAGTAAATTTACACCGAACCGCGCCCGAGGATTTATTAAAGTTCTCCCGGAGCCACGCTGCGCGATCTACATACGAACCTTGAATATCTTCCCCTCCTTCCGTAAGAAGTTTTAGCAACAAGTTCTTCACGACGGCGGTTATACTCGGCGGTCTACTTAATTAAGAATACAAATAGTCGAGTAGTCACCTTAATCGAGGCTCTTAAGTTCAAGTATTTAAATGACCGGGTGCATCTATTTATTCAAATACAAAGTGTATTTTTAGCCGAGTTTAAATTAACCGCGTAACTAAAGCTCGCTAAAAGTCTTATGAAATAATCGGGCAGATCGTCATTAATCGTGCAACTCGTTAGCCAAACGAAGCTTTTGGCAAATTAAAGAATTAATATATTTATATACCGCGGGAAATCGCTGGCTTTCGCAAGTACGCTGACCTTCTCGTTGATCGTGCTGGAAATTGCAGTAGCGAACCAACCAGTTTGCTTGCCTGCCTACCTTCTCGGTTTATCTCGACTGAGGATCGTCCCTGACCTCGGTGGCAGGTGCGACAGGTTTCCCGCACGATCGAGACACTCTGTCTTCTCTATTCAAACATGACACAAATTTCTTCCGGCGAGCGCGCGCGCGAAGCGATTATCCCTTCGTGAAGGATTACCGCAAGTGTATCGATCGAATGCGTGAATGCTCTTAGCGTGACACGCGAGAAATCCAGTTGGTCGTTTGAGCGAGAATTTCTCTCAAAAATCCTTAGAAATGACTGCTCATTAGTCTCCTAAGCTGTCTTATTAATATAATTATTATTTTAGTATTATTTATCAGATTATCGCGATATTTACGACGCTAAAGGCGCATGTGACTAGTTAATATCTAATAATTCAACAGAATTGTTAACTCATTTTATATTAATTTATATTCTTATCCTTATATATGATATAAAGATAATAATAAAAATAGAAGAGTGTAAAGACTTGTTTCGGTTTCTTTAGATACTATTGGTATGATGTTGAATTCGAATGACAGTTGATTTAACAATGGAATATCCGGATTAGAACATTGTAGTAACAGATCAGCCCGTTTCCATTCACGCGATGAATGTCATCTTAATTCTAAATAGAAGCGCGACATTGTTCGTGGGAACGAGAGCGAGACGGATTTGTGACGAAAACTGTGCTAATGGTGAGAATTTTGCGGCGGCGCGGCGGCGGCGGCGGGAATCAGAGTTGAGATTGGCTGCGGAAAAGCAAATGTTTGCCCTTGCATTAAATTATACATCTCTCCTTGTACTTTTGGTGCGTACACTCATAAACGAGATGTGTGTGCGTTGCATATGCATGTATACCGTTTGCCGATCCGTTTCGTCGAGAAGTTGACGCGGGCGGAACTTCGCCGGCAAGTTTCCAAAGTTGGAGGAATAGCTGCCGGGCGATTCGTCGAAATCAAAGACACAGGCGAAATCGAGCCATCCACCGAGCCCTCCTGTGTGGCAATTACGCATTCAATCGGTTAACTTGCCGGAACTTGTTCGTACTACTTGTACGTACGCGACGCAAAATAATGTTCATCTCATACGCCGCTAATTAGGTTTATCGTCTAAATGGTGTTGTAAAGAAACGGATGGAAATGGCTCCGAGTATCAGAATCTCTCGCTGACACCGTGAAGAACCGCGACGGGCCATCGCGTTAGGAAGAGCCGCTGGCCAATTAAACTGGTCACGCGACGACAGTCGGCAAACGTCTTCTTGATACCGTTAACCCTATCGCAAGATCCGCTTCCGGCAATGTATCCTTCCAACGCCATTCTACCTTCGCCACGGCTTTCTCTCCCGGCAGCGTCTCCTCCCCTTCCTCCTCGTCTCCCACTTCGCCCCCTCTCGTTCCTCCTGGAACGGAGTTCATTACCCACCGGCGGGATCGACGCTGGTATACGCCTTTAAATCTACAGTTAGGTACCTGCCTGCCGGGAACGCTAATTAGGGCTTTCGTACGCGAGCCACTCGTTACCGTAAAGCGTCGAAGAGCCCCGTCCGCTCCCGCTATACGTGTCGATGATTCTCTTACTTTCGGTGGCAAATCGCAAACGAGCGAAACCGTTTCCCCTTCGCAGGAGAGAACTTCTGTTCTGAGAGTGGTTGACATTGTCGTTTTTAGACAAATTCTGGAAATCTGTCTGGATCGTTTAAAGGCACATCAGAGCGTGAATAATTCGAGAATAAACATCAGAACGCTTGGGCAAGATTTAGAATTCTAATTCTCATTTTTTTATGTTATTTTCAAATGTCTGCAAATATTTACGATATTACTTCATTCTCATTTATATTTGCAATACGTAATTAAAACATTAGACACACTTCACTTCATCTGCCAATATGAAAACTTTAAAGCATCGAAACAAATATCGTTATTATATATTAATAACATTAAAATGTTTATATTTATATAACAAAAATCTAATAATGGAATTACATTACCTGTATTTATTCGATTTTCTGTTACGCTACGGTTTTAATAAAATTTATATAAATAAAATGATTTCGATAATAAATTAAAAAACATTATAATATTAAATCTTATATTTGTTTTATAAACGATAAGTGTTCTAGTTTTTGTCTTTTATCTTAATTGCAGGTGAATATCTAATCCTGATAGAATCTAAAATTGGCGTGCGAGACACCGTCATTGGCAAACGAAGCAATGACGTTATATTGTAGCATTTGTAATGTACACTGCCTGATTCGTCAAACCTCGAGGTCAAGATAGCGAGAATCTTGAAGTCGGATAGAATTTATTTGTTTCATCGATAACCATTCCGACTGAGTTGTATTTGCTTAGTGACGCTCTTCTATCGATGAAACGACAAAGAATGAACTTCGACCAAAAATAAGTATCGATAAATAAGCATTCTCGAGATAATGCGGTACGTGATGGAATTACCTAGGCATACATTTCATAACTATTTCTTAAAAATTAGAATATTATCATTTTAATTATTGCATATATTACAAATATATTAGAGAAGAGTTATTTATTATTTTTTATGTAATTTATTAACAATTTGTCATTATATTTTTTACATAGAATCAAATCTTTGGAAATTTTAATCTTACTCTATGGAAATAAACTTTAAGAGATAAGTATATGGCAAAAATATATTTCTATTTAACAGTTGTATAATGATGTTTTTAAACTGGCCGTTAACTTCCTCTTTCTCTCAAGCATGTCTATTTACCACACAATATTTTTGCGAGTTTTATCTCTCAATTCGAATTTCAAACTGTAACAATCGAAGATCAGTATTAAACCTTTCTCTCTTTTTCTTAAGATATTAAAAATAAAATAGAATATTAAAAAAGCAATCATGTATGACATTTTTTTCCATACAATAATCGCATAAAAGCATTTTCCTCATAAAATCGGCACGCCTTTTGCAGTTGCTTTTAGTCATTCATAAATCTATAGAGTCGAGCATTATTATTATACGGCTCGTTTATGTCGTCCGATAAGAGGGACACAGATTTTGTCCCAATTCCGCGGTGGAAAACCGACAAAATCGATAACGTAACGACGTACTTTATGTCCAACTAATAAAAGAGGGTCGATCAAAGCGGTTGGAGAGTTGAGGCCAATAGAAAAAAAACCGCATCGCAAGTATCCTTTGCCCGCAAGATAAATCATAAATGAGGGATTCGTGTATCTATATCTTGCACATTAAACATTTTCAGGTAGTGCCTGATAAAATAATAAAAAGAATTCGAAAAAATAACATTGAGTTTATAAAAGATAATTTAGAACGTTATTTTTTTTACAACAGCAACGATCTATATTAAATGAACTTTCAATATCCTTCGATGTCCTAAAATCACACTTTACAAAAACTTTAACTGGATTAAATGGAAAAAGAGAGGTCATGTATTTGAAAGAAGTGTAGCTATAAGCGATAAAAACAAAATTGTTTTCTAGCGGATTAGTAAACCAAATTGAAGCAAATACATAAGTTTTTCATTTAAAATTCAATTCACTCATCGTTGCTACAATTTATCTGACAAATTGTTTTACTTTCTGTGGAAAATGTTGATGTTATCCTACATATTACATTTCAGCGATTGCGCCTGCAATTTAGCAGAAAACATATATGCATATACATACATACATGCAATCCGATATTTTTCTCAATGCAAGCATTCATAAAACAAAAGGCAAAAAACAATGTGAGCGGTGTTTGATAACGACGAGAATAGGAAAGTTCGGCTGTAGTTGGCAATTAACGATTGTTTGTAATATATCGGCACTATATTATGCGCACGGGCGGCAACGTGATGTAATTAATTGTTACTTTACGCGCGCATGCGGTGTAACATGCCATTAATTATTGCGTTAACTTCGCGTACATTATAAGCAGAAGCAACCCGAGCGGAGGAGCATTATGGATCCAATTTGGTACTAATAAGATGAAAATAATGATAATTAAATTTCACGAGAGCTTATTACACGCGATAACTAGCTGCCGTAAGTTAAAAATCTGACGAACTTAATTTTTAGTTTTCTAAGCATGTTGAAGTTCTGCGTCGAATGCTGAGTATGGTGAAAAAAATTTGCTATTTTCAGGACTGAACGTAACTTCTCAACCGTTAAGCCGACCAAGTTGAAATTTTTATGACGCTTCCTCTTCCAGCGATTCTTCCGTGGAAGGAAAAACGATAAAATCAAGAGGAAGCGAAAGGGGGAAAGATAAGAAGAGAGAAAGATGAAAAGTGCACGAACTAGAAGATCGAATTAATCTTCCCATTAGGAGTCTCGATTGCCTCACTTCCTGCTGTAGTTCTTCGTGCGATACTATCGTTCGACCATGTCAAGTTGGAAGTCTGACAATTCATCACGCTTCGTATCGACGTCGCCGACGTAAACGTGAAAAAAAAACGTGCTAATTACAGCGAGTTAATTACAAAGCTGCGGTTTCTAATGTACAGCTATAAAATTGTTACCCAATGTACTTGTAACAAATACTTCGCGCACAGTCGTGAGAAAATTAAACGCTCGTATTACAAATCGATCAGAAGAAATCGATTAGATTTAATCTCGATCACGCAGCTAAGGAAAAGTAGATGAAAACCAATTTAATTCTGCGTACGCAAAAATGACGAAGAAATTCGCGTGTTATCGTAAATTATGCGTTATTGTAAACGCCGTGCAGTTATTCCTATCACGAGGATAGCTATAAATAAACTGCGCCCAGCTTTTATCCGCGCGAGATGGCCTTGGCTAGCCTCGGTATTCTCGCTCGCCCTCATCTCTTCTTCTCTCTCTCTCTCTCTCTCTCTCTCTCTCTCTCTCTCGCTCCAGCGCTTTGAGTGACGGATACGTTCGCAAGCAAATTAGCCGCGGAGCACGTAGCGACGAGATCGATTTCGGCGAAGGGTAAGGATCGTCCGTGCGCCGAATCCGAATCGTGGATCGAGTCGAATCGAGCGAACGATTACGACGACGACGATAACGACGGCGGTAAATAATTCATAGGTGCTAGCGAGCAGTTAAGGAGAGGCGTGCACGCGCCTCGAGTTCTCACCGTTATCGATCTCGCGACCGGCTTACGGCAACAATGTGTACACGACGAGACACGCACACCACGTCCACCAATGCGAAAAGTCTGCGGCGCCGCCTCCTTACTCGCCCCCGGGTCCGCGGGCGAAATCAAGTGCTCGCGAAAAATCGTTTCGCACCTGCCCCGGCGATGAACTTCTGCCGCTCGTCGAACGATAAATTTATCGCCGCGCGGAAAACAATTCACTTTCGTAATCCGCTTCCAGTACTTTTCGAAAATACGCTTCTCGCACAAACGCGAAGTCAAGCTGCCACTCGGTGATACCGATCGGATCGATACTTTCAATTTAAGGACTCGCTTGGCGCGACCGAGACGATATACCACGTACGGGGAATACACGCGAAATTGAATCGACGATTTCGGGAATGCGCTAAGTCAAAGATATTGGACTGCTGCAGATTGATAAGAAATTCCTTTCTCGAATCCTTGATACCATTGCGATTGGTATAATATGTCCCCAACTTACGGCCCATTCCTTGATATAATCGGATATATATCGTGGAATAGAGAAATAATTGAATGAATAGCAAATTATCAATTTAAATCAATCAAAATAACTGGACCTATAAATAAGTCAACGTTTTTAAAAAATATCAAGTTCTCTTATGTCTTATGTCCATTTCTACAATGTAGATAAACTTAAATCTCGATTTAACTTGCTTTGTATCTTTTCCCAATTCTTAGAACTAGAGAAAGATAAGAAGTAAGTTAAACCGAGATTAAAGTTAATCTATATTAATAGGAATGGATATTAATCGCCTGAGAAAATCCGTTAGATTCCAAATTTGTGGGAAGGCGACGCGAGTGATAAAAAAAAAAAAAAAAGACGAAAGAGCACAAATTATCCCTAACGTCGCGGTTGAAAGAATACCATCGTAGAGACCTGCCAGAATAGCCCGGATGCCAGGGCATGGGATAGCGAACGCCTGCGAGAGAGCTCGGGTACAGTTTATTGCTATGGCTTCGCAATTTTCCGCCGTCTCCCCCCTCGGCCGCCCCTATTTCCCATCCTCGGGGTCTGGCTCGCCGCTTCTTTATGCAGCGGCGCTTCCTCGCGGAAGCATTTCTTCTCGGCCTCTTACGTATATATCTACTCGCGCGCTCGTCGATCGATAACTGTGTGCCCAACAATTCACAGGCCACGTAAAGAGACGATCGCTAAGTTTCCGCGACGTTGATCGACCGCAAAAGCCAGTTCGCGGGGATGCCATGCGGTTAATCTTCCGCGTGTATCCTTTGTGCCTGCGATAAAGTCCGAAATCTTGCGCAAAGCTCTCCGCCGAATTCTGTTTGGAGGCGGACAGCGTTTTACAACAGTCGCGAATGCAGTACACGTATATATGTGTACATATATATTATGTGTTCGTATACTGTATGCACATATAAATTCGTGCAATTTCGTTTAGCAACCTCTACCGATTTACTGCAAAGGTAGGGGGTCAAAGGTAAAACATCAAATACACTACAATGCACACGTATTTGCACTTGAAGAAATATCCCGGCGTTGTATATCCACTCCAACGTGGTTTTCCATGGAAAAGCCATTTCAGGATAGCTGAACGAGGGACGCGATCGCCTCTTTAACCCTTTCCCAGTAGAATCCGAGTTGTAAGTTACCGGGAAGGATCGCGCCGGGCCGATGCATCCCCGCTGCTTTATTACGGCTTATTTGTTATTCCCCGTTCGCTAAAAGCACGCTATTTCATCGTACTCGCTATGGCACGCCGCGCCGCGCCGCGCCGCCGGGATACATTACGCGCTTCAAGCTCGTAAACCACGAGCGCAACACGATGACGTAATATTGTAATACTCTTCGGGCTCGGTCGAAGCGTATGTGTGCGCGTTTCCGAAGCTGGAAATTTTCCAAAGCACGGCCTTCACGCATTCCGCACATTATTTACTAACGGGCAAATAGGTAATAAAAGCCCGTCGCGTCATTATTTAATTAATGTTCCGGTTGAATCGGTAGAAATATTATGAATGCAAAGACAAATAAAGCGGTCGAAACAAGATTTAAATTTAGATTAAAGAAGATAAGAGTGCGCGTGGAAAATATATCTTTCGGAACCATCTCCATAAATATCACTTGAACCTAATTGCGAACATTTACTCAATTCTCTGTTTCCGTCTAATTATGTTTCTGGGAAAAGACAGAAAATTGATTAAATCTTAGCTTACTTTGCCGAACGTTAATGGAAACAGTTTCTAATATTAAATTAAAAGCTCGCAAGCTTCTCAGGAACAACTGCTAAGAAATTCAACTTTACAAGCAATTTTCGTAATCTACTAATGTTACGCGCGAAGAGTATTGAGAGCAAGAGTATTCAGATGCTCATAAAAAAAAATTAACGAATGCGCAGAATATCACGACTTGACCTCCACTTCCCGTTATCTAACAGACGGAGCCAAAGGAGTCGTCGGCAACGATACGGACCGGTTATCTATTTCCAGAACATCCGTCACGCCGGCGAATTACCGTCCGCCGTGATTTTCATCCCGCGGCGCGTACAAGATTCCGGCAGCCTTCCGCGCCTTTCGCCGCGGAGAGAAAGAGAGAGAGAGAGAGAGACGCGTCTTCCGGCACAGCGAGGTCGCGGGTCCCTCTTACCGCGATCCGGTAAATTCGCAGTCTATTTAAATCGCTCTCGAGCGTATGCAGGGCCCGCGCAGGAGAATTTACGTAGTCGGAGCCCCGATGGGCACGTTAATAATTTGTCGGTGTGCTTCCACCCCGCCCCTCCC
>VBVQ01005239.1:0-12314 GCA_011636635.1 Tetramorium simillimum | reverse complement strand
AAAATACTATTAATGAATGCTATTAAATATAATAACTCACATATTTTTCTTTCTCCTTCTCATTTAGAAATTAATAATTTCTATTTTTATTTCGACCGATGGAGAAAGTGAAAGAGATTAAAAATGTTTAAAAAAAATATATATATATATATATGCAATGTAAAATCAGCCGGTTCCACAAAATATTTCTGCATCGCATAATATTAGCATCATATCAGCGTCTTTCGCTCGCAAAAGAGAAGAAATTGGCGGGATTAAAGGAGCAACGAAAGGAATTTCCGAGTCAAAACTCGTAATTCCGTCAACTGTAAAAGTCGAACCGACAAGGACGAAAGAGAGAGAGAGAGAAATGATCTTCTTACAGTCCTATCGCGGACTTCCGGCCACACGGGCAAGCAATTGCGGCCGGAGGCTGAAGTGAACCTTTGACCTCGAGTGGCGCACTTGCGTGAACGTGCGGTAGTGGTTAACAAGCCGTCCACTCGTCTCGATCAAACGTGGACGGGGTACACGGATTTAGCGTTTAGCTGCGGGTGTCGCCGTAATTGCGGATCGCTCGTAAGATCTGCGATTGGAATTACGCGTGAATGAATGGCTGCAGATTAGAACGTACAGTATACTCTCTCACGTTCACGTAGTTAAATAATAAATTTATAAAAAAAAAGTTAAAATAAGAAATATATTTAAGACGTTTAAAATGTTAACTGACATTAAACATTGTTGCATAAATAAGAATAATAAGTAATTATTAGACGAGTCATAACAAGAACATCTAATAATACAAATAAGACAAAATAAAAAAATGATATAATGTTAACATCATATGTAAATGAGAATATTTTGATTCAGAAATATCACTTCCTGTTAGAGGACAGATAGAGATGTCTTTAGACTCGAGAATAATTCTCGAGTTAAACATTCAAAATAATGCAAGGAGAGCAAAATTTGAATTTGTAATCCCCGTTCTCAAAACTGTTTTTAACCAACTAACATTGTAAGCTCTACTAATTCCTCTAGAACGATGAGATGAAAGATTACCCTTCTTTCTTACGAAGATTTATCTAATTAATCAATTTAATTTTGCGATAAAAATCTAATGTATTATTTATTATTTTAGTTACGTAAGATTCAAATTAAATGAATTTAATTTAATTTAAATTACTTAAATAAGAATTTTAATCAAAAGAATTCGATTACACAAATTTTCTATTTACATATATTTGAGATTCTTAAAAAAATTGATCGAAGTTAATAACTTTTTAAAGAAATTTAAACTTTTCGAATTAACATGTTTCAGCCAACAATAATTTCTCTCAAAACAAATGAGAAATGCCAAATATACTTTATGCAACCAGGATATTTTTGTTCAGATAAAAATTTGCAGAGAGATTTAATGCGTCACAACTCGCAGAGAGAAAGAGAGAGAGAATTGCGCGGATTAATACTTAGCAAGAGTGAAACGATACATCAGTTACAGTCACGAATCGTTGACACACACATCGGTATATCTTCCGGTGATACGTCGTATATATCCTCGACATATCGAGTCTGTGAACAAATATAACTCGCGTAACGATTTTCCAATTTTTATGTCTGAATTACGGTAACGGCAGGATTACGATTATCAAAGATAGAGAGGCGAAAAAAAACGAGGCAGAGGGAGAATATTAATATCAGTCTATCACTCATTTCCTTTATTTCTTCGTGCTAGGGTAGAGCCATAAAAGATCTCATGTCTACGCGCATCCTTTATTTCCGTCGTCTTTATTTCTATTTCCGATTGGATCACGCAGAATCAAAAGCGGAAGTATCTTATTGAGATAATATGAAAATCAATAGCGACGTCGCGTCGCGGCGAAAAGTATACCTTCTAGCTAAATTGAGAATCTATTTCTAACTTCTTATTTGAATGTTTTTTTCGTATCTTCGATAATCTACTTTATTTTACAGATAATTGAAAATATACTCTGTATTAAGTGCAAAGCAAAAAGAAATAAAGCGTAAAAAATACAAAGAGATATCACTTGAGTCTCTTTTAAACTTGATAGCTGAGAACGAGAGGAGAGTCTCTCGGCTTTAACATTGAGTGTGTATCACCTAATTACCGGCGTCATCGTCTCGTCTCCGCGAAACTTCGTCGGGATCAACAGCTAACCGGGAATCTTACCTGCCTGTGAGTTAATAGCTCAGCGATCCAATTAGCGACGTAGCGCGATCATGGCGCGTACTCTATTGCGAAAATCCCTATTTGACGTCTGAACGCTCCAATTACGTATCCTATCGCGCGCTGAATGTATTCTTGTATTTCAAGTAATTACTTAAAGTTCGCTAATCATGCTATAAATGTCATTTAAAAAGATTATAATAGAAAAAAATAATCCTTTAACATAAGAAGTGCGTGTTCCTCTAATTAAAAAAGAAATTATCATTATGATCTATAAAAGAAAGAAGTATTGGTAAACGAATTAAAATTAAATTATATTTCTAGTTATAATACTCTATCGAAAAAATTTAATATATAACAGTTAAAAATTTAAATTTATAAAAATAATATTTTCTGTATGATAATAATGTAGAATATAAAAAAATTCAACAATCACATATTTAAATTAATACAAACAAAAATCATAATTGCAGTTAAGACAATAAAAATTAACTATAGAGAAAATTGATTATAGTTTAAGAAATTAGATTAAGATGAATTCTACAAATATATTGTATTTTAATCGCTCAAGAGAAAGTATCAATATTTATCAATATTTATCAAACTATTAACTGTTTATCAATTCATATCGTCATATCGTCACATATGTCTATATTGTTTTTCACATGCCAATAGTTGTAATTATTATAAAATAATAACGGTAAACATTGTTAAATAATTAACTATAACCAATATTAGTCAGCGAAAATAATTAATATCGCTTAATTTCGTTATTAATTATTGGCACTAAATAACAGCTAACTGCGAAAGTTATCTAGAAATCAAACAATCACTTTTGATACTATCAAGCATCGCATATGTATTTATATGTATGAATGCATGTAAATATTATATATGCGACACATACACATATATGTATATGAATATGCATATGTACGTATATAGCAAAAAATGAATAATGACAATCAGGTAAGATAGCTGTTAAAACCAATCTCATTTTTTTTCCAAAACAAAATTTTAACAACCGGGAAGATTAATGCTTTGCGATGGCTGCGACTTCACATTCAGTGCCTTCGCGAAACTCGCCGTTAATTAAGTCCACCGCTTTCATTTGCAAGTAAATGCGTTCGCTCGCTGTCGTTCGCCCCGTCGTTCTCGACAAATTCCCGACTATCGCGTTATCAAGCGGCGACACGTTTTGCACTTGAAAAAAAAAAAGAGAACGCCGACACCACACCGCGTTTGTCTGTTCATTCAATCGTGCCACATAGTATGTATGGGCGGCCCATTTAATTAGAGCAACGACGTTGTCGACATGGCACGCCCAGAATGTCGACGAATTCGATTTTCGAGCGACACACCCGGTAGATGCGCAATTTCGCGCAATCCCGTCCGGCAATTCATCAGGATTAATCCGCCGCTGTGATGCTTCGGCGTCGGTGTCGGTGTTGGCGTCGGAGTCGCGACGCGCGCCGCGCACGTTATTACGTGCCGTTGAGGATGACAACGACGACGATACCGCATATCGCCTACGTGACCGCCATAAAACGCGGCCAGTAAGGCCCATTCCGCGAGTCGAGGGTGTCTTTCATGATAGCTAGTAATTAATAATGCACGAGCAATTTAGAGATTTTGGGAAACAGAAGCATTATATTATGCCAAAGAGTGCCTTTAATCTACAATTGATATTGTGATTTAAATTTTAAAATTTTAATTACTTGAGTAATCTATAATACAAAATATATTTAAGATAAATTATTAAAGCATACATGATTAAAATAAATATTTTTAAAATTAATTATAAGATAGAAAACATTGTTATTCTGTAATATAAATTATTATAATTCTGTAATATAAATTATTATAACGTTATATTATATAGTAATAAGAAAATTATTAAATATTTTAGTAACAACAAATAAATATAAATTAATATACAGAAAAATTGAAAAAAAAAATTATTAATTTACGTCTATAAAGCTGGCACAGCCACTTCAACACAATCAAATAAAATTTGTGTAGAAATTTGTTGCTAATTTGTTGCTAATTTGTTGCTCTATTGCAGATTTTGTTGCTGCAGCCATTTCGGAAAAACTGATGGCTGTGCTAGCTAAAGTGTAAAGTTAGCACAGCCATAAAAAAAATAAAAAAAAACAAAAAATAAGGTTAGATTATTTTAGTGTTAATTTGTTGCTAATTTATTACTCTATTCCGGATCTTATTCCTCCACCCATTTCCAAAAAATCGATGACTAGACAAAGTTCGGTGGCTGTGCTGGATTCGACTCAAGAGTAAAGCTTTATAGACGTTATTAATTTTTGTTTCAAATGAAGGTTTTTCTATTATTTTGATTTTATGTTAGTTTATATATTCACAGAATAATTTATAATTCTCATTTATCATAATGTTTCATAAATAATTGTCAATATAAATTTATGATAAGAAATATTAACAATTGGACATCGTTAACGGATTCAATTTTGAAATTTAAATGTATTTATAAGGGATTTTATTCGAAAAGGCTCTTATAACGTGTATTATATTTTATATATTTATTTAGTTATGTATTTATTTATTTAAGTTTAAAACTTATATAGCTATTTGCCCAATATTAAAATATTCAAGGGAGAACTAAAAATTTATACGTTAAAATTGTTTCATTGCTGTGGCAATGTATTAAAATGTAATACACAAAGTGTCTCTCAAACCGTGACCTTTATTTCAATGAGAATTTATCTGGCAAAGTTGAAATCAATTTCTCTGCCGCTTTAAATTACGTATCCTGTAAATTTGAAAAATTTTAAGTTAATATATTTAAGTTAATATATTTGTAAATAAAAATTTATAATTAAAAAAATAGTACAATATTTTTTAAACAAAGTGCCCTAAGAAATATTTTGTCTTATATTTTACTTATATAAATTATATATGTAGTGTGAAACAATTTTACATGTATGTTTATGTCGGTACATTTATAATTATCTTTTCAATAATTTCTTTTTTCTTAAGTTTTTCTTAAGTTGAATTAAAATTTTCAAATATTTAATATTGCATGAAGAATAGTAAACAGCACGTCATAAAATGTGTATCGCAACGTTTCGCAACGGGTGACTTTGCAATCGTGATACAACGAAAATTCGGAAGAATGATTCGAATGAACCTACAGTGTGTGGTCCGGTTAGTTCCTGCGAAGCCTGGAGAATCGATGCCTTTGCATGATTCAAGCGTAATGCCCGCCGAACGCATATGCACACACATACATCTCGCTCTTTCCAGTATTCTGTCTGCGCTCTCCGCATCGAGACGCACCCCGTGTACAATCGGACCGGAGCTACCCTCCCTCTTCAAACATTAATGCATCGTCTTTCGTCATGTAGTTGCACGACGCCACGATGGCGTCGACAAGGGAAAACGATCGCTTTCGTCAGCATACGATTGACGTTCACCCCATGTTCCGCTCCGTTATTTTTCTACCACGCACAGAACAATGAAAACCCTCCTCTTGCAACAACTCCTGTTTGCAACAACAGTTTCTAAAAAATTTTATGTAATTTTACGCACAACAATACAAAATCAACTTGAATTTTTAGTATAAAAAATATCATTTAAATACTGAAAGATTAAATATATAATTCATATATTTACAGAAAATAGAAGTTTCTGTTCATAATTATTAACAAATTGTAGTTTTAATTTAAAAATTATATTTTTAATTATAAACTTAATTATATTTAATTGCTATTCTATCAGTAAGAAATATGCACAAATATATAACGTTTTACGAACGTATTTCATACTTTTCATCTGTAGCAAATAGTATTGAGTCTATTGCAGTCCTGCTGATTCATTTCCATCAATTCGCGATCATAAACGACCATAATGCATTATCTTTTGCTTTCTCGCTACGTTATTCTTTCCCCCGCGATTACGCGATTACCCGTCGATCGTGCCATTCATTTCCCTCCTTCTTCCAGTGAGTCGGAAAAGTTTTCGAAGCGGCGCCGTAAACTTTCTCGGGCGCGCACGATCGACCGCCGGGCACTCGAAGCGATTTTTGCGAGCAACACGAACTCGAGAGCTTTCTTCGTCGCTCTGAGGTACACAAAAAACATGGAATAATGCTATGTGAGATCCGCATGAATCACCATCCGCGCGATGAGGTCGAGAACCTAAGCTTGCACTTATACGCGTCCAGGGAGATTTCTATCTTTTAACTAAATCGTTTCTAGTTCAATTACGCCATTAAATTGGTTTTCTATTCTTTCGCACCCCCAGTAAATTAATGGAGAAGAGATTTTACTTATAAATTGGCCGAGAAGCGTGTTTTTTAAAAATAAAGTGCTTATATATTTATAAAATCATTATATATATTTATATATATTTATATAAATACATATAATAAAAAAAATAGATTTCTTTTATAAAATAAAAAAATATATATGTGTATAAAAAATAATTGTTCAATTAATCGGTTGAAATAAGAGATAAAAAGAAATATAAAAGGAAATATTAATTTATCTAATATATCGAATTTTTAAAATATCGATTCTTAGTTTACAAAAATAGAGAACATATATTCATTTATAGTTCGTTTTGCAGTTTATATATGCAATCAGATAAAGTACTTTTATAAGCTTCCTTGTCCTCTGACGTAAATTTCGTGTCGTGTGATATATGAGAAAAATGAAAATGATTGTAACTGGGTTATTGAAATCCAAAACTTGTATCAAATTAGACGATACGATGAAACGTTTCGAGTAAAAATAATGTACGGGATAAGGTAACGGGGAGTATAGGCAGTAATGAAGATGGAATGACGTATCGTCTATTAGTCGACTACTAATTTTGGATAGTGCACGTCAAGTGGCTCGCCTGAAAATGCAATAACGTTTAATTAACTCGACATTGTGTCGACAGATCGTTTGTCGATATTCGTCAAGTTAATTACCGCCACGTGTCTACATCAACTTTCAGTACACGCTGATAAAAAAAACTTCTACCTTCTTAGATATTTTTGTTCAGTTATTTTTAGTCTTAGCACACATATAGTGACAAAGATATATAACGATATTGAAATTTAGAAAAGTAATCTTTATCTTAAAATTATTTGAATGTTTGTTAAAACAATTTTATCTTAAATCTCCATTTAATAACTTTAGTTTGAAATTTATATGTTTATATTTGTCACGGATTTTGCAAGTTTAACTAATTTATCTATTACTGTCATTCTCGAAGTGATAAAAAGGATACGTTGATCCATTTATCACGCGTCAACGAGAATATATCAGAGCATTTTAAACCATAATGAGTTAAATCACTCGACAAGTGTGTTCGATTTTACACGTGCCGCCTATCGGAAAGAAATTTCTCAAATATATTGGAGCTTCCGCTTTAAAATCCGGTTTAAATCATCGATGTTACACGCTGGAACGAGGCAAGCGGTCAGCGGAACCAAGCCAGGATCAATTAATTTATTAGACTTATTTATACCGATATCAGACGGCAAGGTACGGAGGGCCAGACACAGCCAAAAAAAAAAGGAGAGAGAGGTGGGTTCATTCTTCTATACGAATCGAAAAGCAATCATTCACCACCGAAAAAGAAAGATGAGGGACAGGTAAAGGGCTAAGCGGGCTATCCGGAAATTAAATCCTTCGAACTCGTCCGCGATAAATCACTCTTCCTCGTGAGGCGCGAATTAGGCCGCTCGATATTAAGGAAATAACAGCGATTTCATACCGCGGGATAGTTATTACCATAACTGGGTTAACGCGCGAATCACGTGGGGCGCCGTTTAACAAACATTTTGCGCGTTCGTTAACTCTTCTTCAATGCATGAGCGTTTCTGCGTGAAACTTCCGACAAACGTGATTAAAATCGAACTGGCCACATGAAATCTTGGTTCAACAACCGTTAAACGAGTCTGCTGAAATTTTACAGTATAACATCCCGCAACCCTTTAAAATACAAGACGTTAGCTTTAATCTTAAATGAGACGGGCAATTAATTTGGTCTAGTATGCAAATTGCATTTGTTTAATCTAAAGACACTCGTGTTCACGTGTCAACACGGCTCAAACGGCGGTTTGCGTTTAGCGCGATAAACTCGCGCGTTGAGAATACAAAGCTAGATCAAAAGAGCGGTGCGCGACATTTCAAGAGCGAGCCGCGCAGATACGACGATTATATCCGGAATTTCCATTAACAATGCACGCGCAGGAGAAACCGTAGGTGCAACGCGGAAACCGCGCAGCACCCGCGGGGCTCACACACACGACTATTCTACACCGCTGCCATACCAATATTATTCCAATTACGGCACGCCGTAGTGCAACTCGCGTGTCGAATAATACCTCGGTTATCGTTTTTAATCCGTAATACATTCGGCTGCAAAATAAAATTTAGCGAAAAATCATGACAAACATAATGCGAAATGTAAAAATGCATGTAGAATAATGATTCCAAGGACAAATAAATAATAATTATTTCTTTTAAATATTTATGTAAATAATTTTTAAATAATCTTGGACTTAATCTTCATTACCGTTGAAAGTAATATTATTACTTTTATGTATATAGGCAAAAATTTACCGTATCGCAAATCAGTAATTTAATTTACCGTAAAAGTTTATCATCCATAGATATTTGAGATAGATATTTTAATTATGCAATGAGACATAAAAACATTAATGTTTAATTAATTTATTAAACGAATGCAAGGATTTCACAACTGCATTGCGTGTCAATCCTCGTGCTGTCGACTTCATCATCAGCGATTGCAGCCGAGGGTGCAAATCGAGTTCGCGACAAGCAACGCTAAAAAAAGTGAGTGAGAAAAAAGAGAATGAGAAAAAAAAGGCTAGGTCAAACTGCTCTCAAAACTCCACCCCGTCTGGCGTGGGAATGCACATCCTGAAAATTTGAAACTGTTGTCCCACTGGGAAAAAAAGGAACAGAACTAGAAGAGGCGTCGTCCAAATGAATCGCGGACAATAGGAATATACGAGCCTGGCATAACGATATGACGATGCAATGGTGAACAATTATGCGAATAAAAATTTGCAACTTTTTAATTATTTCATAAAATTGATCAAACACAATATGTATTAATTACATAAAAATTATACTACTTTCTCGTGCTCCTCGTTTTATTGCTTTTCCGCTTCGTGCAATCAACCCAAGTGCAATGAAATGCATTACAAATACATTCGGTAGGGTTATATTTGTCAATTAAACGAAGCCAAAGCAAATGAAAGTTCAATGACAGAATAAACGTGACGGTAGAACAGTGTGCACGGCTTTGTAAATTGTTTAAATGCTATATAAAATCTATAAAATGTGAGCGTGATTCAGTGAAGAGGTTGAAGCGAGACTCTTCCTTTGATATGCGCGTTGACGCTCAATACTACTCGTTGATACTTCACAATATTTTATAGTAATTAGATTTCGCGCTATATATTTCACATTTTATCAACGAATTTCTTTGAAAAAAAAAACTTGATAAAGGAAATGCAAAACTTCCACTTCCATTACTTTAGAATAAAGTTGAGTTATATGTATGTATGTATGTGCATACGTGTGTTTCGAATATAATAAATATATATTATATATAACTGTACTTTGTTTTAGGAATTCGAATTAATTTATTATTCGATATTAATTAATTAATTATTAATATATTAATAGTTCTTTAAGTTTTAATAATTTTTAAGTATATTATATTAAAAATACAAAACTTAAAAATAAAGAGAAAATTTTTCTCATCGGCGGTTATGAAAATATATATTGAAAATACATTTTAAAAAGATAGTTTTTATTTTACGTATCAATTTTTGATAATTGAAATTATTAAAATAATTTAATTAATTATAAAATTTTTAATTTTTCGATAAAGTCATTCTTTTCAACAAAACGGTTTCAAATTTATTTCTGTTTTGTATACGCTAAAATAAAAAAAAACTACAATACAGGTTTAACCATATTGATGTGATTAATGTAAACTCATCAATGTCATTCATATATTTCCATTTTATAAACTTTGCATGTGTACTCGCACATACAAAATAAAATTTAATGCGAGACTATTGCGTTGAGAGCGTAACGTGCATGCAAGAGCGTTAAAATTTACGGTGTGTTCTCACTTGCCTGTTCGATCTTCGTCGTTTCAAAGCGTTGCAGCGTAAAGTGCATCGCGCTTATGCTCAGTTTACGGGTTACAAAACATACAAGTTTTGTAAATGTAAAAGCGTTTAGAAAAGCGGGCGCGCGCGGGCGCGCAGTTTAATATATTAACGATAACTAATAATCAATAATACTAGTAGTATCGCCTAGTGCTTATTAATCGGTCGGCATTATACAATGCCAGGATAATATCTCGCGCGAGGAACGATCCGTCTCGCTAATTGCGACGCGCGATATATCGCGCAACTGATGTCGAACGCGACGTAATTAGTGCGTTAGTCATTAAAGGCATCAGATTCAACGTCAGAACCTGAGGAATTACGGTCGCATGCGATAACTGCCGCTTCGCCATAAACTCAAGGACCTATTTATGTGAGTAAAATCTCTGTTTCATTTCGCGAAACTAAATTAATCTCAGTTTCACGAAATACCACTTTGCGAGTATATAAAATGTACGAAAGAATGTACGCGCGAATATAGAGTTTTTCCTGTAATCACCTTTAGTTTCAATACACCTTTTTCCGCCTAGAAAGAAGTTTCTTGAATCTTCTTTCGAAGAGAAACTTCGTACTTCTAATACTGTTTAAAACAGAACCGAACGGAAAAACAACAAATCTTTTGCATGAATCTACCATGTAATGAAGTCGACTCGACGATTCAGGGTTTATTCAGTGCGCCGTTTGTAGGCGCACGGTCGAAGCCCTTATTTCAACACGATTATAAATATTTATCTTTCATGGAGGCACTTAGTATCTGCGTAGCGAGACACATTGGCAATTCACGTGTCTCGTCGTGAATTTTTCACGTCGTTTTAGCCGCGGCACTGCCATGGAATATCGATGACCTTTAAGTGGTATTTCTAAATTCGAAGGCCTGACGAGTGCAGAGCACGACCTTTAAAGACCCCTTTCCATTTTCCATTTTCCCGTCGCGTCGTCGCGATATCAACCCTTTATCGCCTCTCTTTCGTTCTTGGATTTAATATATATTTATTTTATACAGCTTTTTTTTCTTCTTCTTTTTTTCCTCTCTCCCTTCCCACACCTTTCTTTCTACATTCAATAAAAAAAATTTAAACTCTTAATTTCGTTTGAAATAAAATAAACGAAAAATCGGCAAATTTTTGCACTAATAGACGACACAGAAGCGATTTTGACAGTGATAGAACTGCTGCATTCGAATTACTACTGCGAAGTCGTAAAGCGGCACTCGCGCTGGACGGTTAAATACCGTCGAATACAACTCGACATATGCGCGTTCTCCGTGGATTTGCATCGCTCGGCGAGTCAAACGACGAGTAATCCCGTGTGTGACCACGACACCGTGGACGTACCTATCTCCGTGTGGCACACAATTTTCCGTGTTCTCAGTCGGCGAGAAGTACATCTCTCTGCCGAGGGATTACAGTTTAGTTACCTTTTCGTGTTTTTCGCCGTTTACGTGACTTGTAATCCGAAAAAAAAAAAGAAATCAGATTTACTTTTTTCTTCATATTCTTGCAATGGATTCGCAAAAATGTATAAAATTATATTATAGTATGTTTCTTGAATTTATTTATCATGTCATTGCGAAATGTAAAATGTCAATTTTAAATCAACGATTTTTTCGGTTAATTTTTAAGAAAATAAAATGTATAATTAAAAAAATTCAGTAGTTTTCACTCTTTAAAATTGTTTTAATTAAATATGAAAAATTCAGAACTAAAAGGATTTAGAAATCAAAATACGTTTTTAACAAGTTGATATCTAGAAGATAATAACGTGTAAAGTATGTTACACGATTTTCTTAATTTTCCACGTTTTTCATAAATTTACTGTGACTTAAAAATTTGCAAACGTTTTATAAAAACCAAACATATTCTTTTACAAAAATGATATTGTTTTAACGTGATTACAAAAAATATATATGTATAGAATGAAGTAGCTCTCTTGCTCTCTCTCTCTTGCTCTCTCTCTCTCTCTCTCTCTCTC
>VBVQ01005238.1:0-12314 GCA_011636635.1 Tetramorium simillimum | reverse complement strand
AAATTTTCTTCTTATTTATCTATTTAAATTAATTTCTTATTTTCATATTTATTATGTATACATATTTATTCAATACTCATAATTTTAATAAATTTAAAAGTTGCAATCTGAGATTTTTGCATTATTTCTTATTACGCAAGATATTTAAGAACGATTATTAAATACAAAAAATATCAAACTATTATCGAAAATAAAATTAATAAAAATTGTATATGATCCTATGTAATCAGGCCCATAGTTGATAGTTGACGAAGTAAATGTGTCAAGTGACCGCTGATCCGATATTGTCTTTTTCAGAGTAAAATAATTCTTTCAAAAATTCCCTCGCACAGGTCAGTCCTTCACGCGATCGCATGTCAAGCTTCCGGCTATTTTGAAGTACGCGCAGATAAAAAGATTCCTCGTGATCTCGCGGAGAGAAAAATATCTCATACTGTGTTCTCAACATCGAAATAAATCTAATAGCAAATAGCGAATCCAAACATCAATCGGATAGTCTGCCGAATAGAATTCAATAAAAGGCAAATCTTAAAAGAAGAAAATTATGAAAAATTAAAGACAAATTGATAGGCATGAAATTCGAGAGACACTAATCCTTTTAAGAGCTCTAGATCGAGATTGTAGGAAATAGATAGCTGTGTGTAACAAATAACCTTCGGTTATACATATACACATATAGAAACATATATGTACATTTATTATTGCGTTCTTCAAGAATGTATCGAATATTCGAAAACAATATTTACATTTGTATATACATATTTCTTAAATGTACATATACAATAGCTACTAAATTTGTAATATCTCTAAAAGATCAAATATTCCAAAACAGTACAATTGGTTACATATTATATGTATATGTATTTCTTAGATTTCTCATATTTCTTATGTGTACTATTCTTCGATGTTGATTTCCTCAATGGAAAACAAAATTTAAATCTAATAAAGCAGTTATTCAATATATATTTTGTACGAGCTTATTAAAATTTTTAATTAATTTGTGAGCTTGAATTAGAGAATAATCACAGATATCTCTCAAGAAATCATATTTAAATATATATTTATTAAACATATATACATATATATTAAATATATATTATGTACATAAATTTTTTTAACTATTAAATTTGTTCATCTTTATTTTATAATTTATTAATTTCTGTATCAATTATTTATTTAAAAAAAAATCTTCATTTCTAACAATAATGCTATTTAAAAATCATAACACAAAATAAATTATAAAATTTCAATAATTTATAATATTAAAATTTTTCAATTTCTTTTAATAAAGAAACAATTTTCTTTTTAAGAAGAAATTCTAAGATTTCTCTTGCTGGACTTGCAGAGAACTGATAATGCTTTCTTTCTCAAGTAAAGATTTGCCCCTTGCAATCTTCCTGCCATGAAATTTCCCTTGGCGCGTTTCTTGTATTACGAAAAAATACTATCGGCTCGATAAATATGCCACTTGCTTTGTACGATCGAATTGATTTCATGTATGTTATTACGTAACATACAATCATCTTTTCCCTTTTTGTTTTACTTAATTTTTATTTACTTAAAAAATTATTGATTCATTATTATAGAATTTATCCCTGTGAATTCAATACGTTCAATGATCGATAATCTAAGAATCGTTGCTTTCGTGTTTTACATTGTAGTTGAAGGCTTCCTTCATCCAGGTCAGACAGCCTGGAGCCAGGACTATCGCAAAGCTTCTGCTTTTATTGCTAATCCCAAATGGATTCTCCTAGAAAAAGATTCATGATACGGAAAAACTAAATCTTTTTAATTTATTTCAGGGAAAAAAAGAGATTTGTGTCGCTGAAAGAGCGACACAAATTTGTTTTTACGCAGTTTTCACTCGCGAGTCGTTGCTCTGCATGACGTAAAACATGTATTTTTAAACACTACATACAAATACAGCAATCTCTCCTTTTCTCTTTCCCGAAAGAACAGAAGCTATTTTTCATATTTCATATTTTAGACTTTTGACGCCAAGTTTCATTTCTTTCTAATTTGTATGAAACAAAAGAATGAAATTTGCATAAAAAATGTTTCAACTCGCACGAGAACCATTATGTTATTATATTTGCTAGAAAGATATTTTTCTCTCGTGTCATGTTGTGATTCTTTTTGCATTTTACATGTAAGAATTCTAATATGTCGAGAAATTTGAAAGACTGTATGGAGAATTTTCAAAAGTGCGTTAGATAAAAGTAATATTTCCATCGTATGACAGTCTGATCCGAGTTTCCAAGATTCACTGCTAACATTAGAGCGACTACAGTTTGCATGGACGATGGTATCATGAAAAGAACATCGCGCAAGAATATTACAAGAATAATACAAAACTATGGTACAACAACGCCGTCAAGTTTTCTGCAGCGACGGAATAAATCTCGGTGAAATATGCAAAACGAAGTGTCCCCAACGTTGCGACGTAAAAATAACGTGCGATAATTACACAAAGATGCACTGCTTGCTCTCTTACAGTTAGCAGAACCATATAAACCGCAAGAGTTTCACGTCACACCGAATAGAGAAACTTTGGGTGGTTAATCTTCATGAAAGTTGCAAAATATGGCTCGTGCTACAAACAGATCCATTATTTATAAATACTCTTTTCCGCAAGGATATAAGCTAAAATTAATATTTTTTAAAAAGTTCATATTGAGTATATATTAATTATATAAATATTTTCCGATTTTAATAACAAGCAGCAATATACATACATATAAGTCTAGATCTTAATAAAATATACTTAATTAAATAAATATGTATGTTAATTATGTATATCATTTAATATTCATATGTTAACACGTTATCACCCAACAAGTTTTGTACGATTTATCATACACATTACAGTAGAACTTTTATTATCATAATAATAAAATATAATATGTAAGACACATAATAATAAAATATAATATGTAACTAAGTGAAATTATATCCTTATTGATAATGTATTAACAAAAAATGTCATTATATCAGTACGCCTAATTGTTTTTTTAAATTATACATATGGATTCCGATTGTTCATTATTTATCTACATTTGTTCATAAATAATTATTTTTTGTCCATCTTGCAAAAAAAATAAATAAAAGTTGAACAAACTACTAACGATGAAATTTTTTGTTTATTTTTAATTCCTTTTGAAAGGTTACAAAACGATTATTTATAAACAAAATTGAACAAATTTTGGACAAACAAATGCCATTTCAATTTTGTAAAAATTTACATTTCAGGATAACAGTTTTATCGCGGTCAAGTGTTAAATTTCCATAAGACCAAGTTGACATTAAAAAATTATTATTCTATGGAGATATGAAGAGATATGAATCAATGATACTTTTAGCAATTGTCCGATACGATTCTGCGTGAATTTTAAATCTGTATTGATTATATCGCCATCAAGACGTAAGAAACAATACATTCTAAGTAATTGGTTTTCATGAAAGATTCATGTACTTCTGCGGTTAATGGAATACAAACGCGTAGCGAGAGCAACCTTTTGTGGTAATAAAAACGCGATCGGTCGAAACGGAAGTCACGGACAACCGAAAGAATGAATCGCGGCATAACAATGTCCGTTCACAGTGTGTGGCCTGTGTGATCGAAAACGCGGGATTTTCTTTCTCTCCTGTTTTTCTTTCCTTTTTGTTCTGTATGAACATCAATGCAGAAGATTAATTATTTTTCGATGTAGCAGATGATCCACCTTTTGTCCGACTCCCGCTTTCACGATAAAGGAGACTTCATCATGACGCTTCGTCGACTTATATACAGTATTACAGCAAAATCATTAAAACAACCTGGGAAAAACTCATTTGAAAGTTTTCTAAAGAATTTGCAATTTTAAAGGAGTTTTAATAAGACATTATGTGCGAAGAATAGGACGTTCTTTGACATTTGCAATTACAATGCATTATTATTTGTAATAATTTCAAAAGAAAATTATGCTTTCCAAGTGAAGATTATTTAATATGTTATTAGTAAAATAACGTTTTTTTTGTATGTTTTAAGAGAATTATTTTACATTATATTCCTTTGTATAACCACTTTACTTATATGTGTCTCCTGTCTAACATTTCTTTGTTGCCATTGAAACGAGGCATTCAAGTAAACCCAATCGGATGTTCACCCGATTATTGGATGGTGCGAAGGTTAATCGAGATCTCGCAGATAAAATTGCTTCGGAGGAATCTCCCGATCTCCCAAAGGTCAACAAGGAAAAACGGAACTCTTAACAATGTATTTCACATTGGTCGAGCTTAATTCGAGTATATGGCAGTTGCGAATGAAAATTGCTGTACTAAGTAAGGAGAACCTACGGGAGAAAAATGCATTTGAAAATACGACTTAAATTGATGAGCTTAACTATTTTTCTTAATTATGTGTCATAAAAAAATTGTATATAAAAAATTTATATTGTAAATCAATGTTTAAAAAATTAAAGTATATTATTAGTAACTTCTACAAAAAGTTGCTAAAAAAATATTACTCAGAATTGTATAGAATAAAATTCTTTCCAAGCAAATGCTCTCTCGTTGCCGTTTTATTATAACACTCAATACACAATGAGTTTCTTTACAGTAATTGTTATGGGTACATACAGCTTGTGTATGTTTTACTTCTCGATTTCTCGCGTTACGTCGGCTGCATGCAAATGCAGTTTAAAGTGCTAATGGTTTAAACTACTAACTCGGCGACAGATTTATTATGCATAATACCTACAATTAGACTTTTCCGTGCTCAACTATTACATACATAGCACATTTATCATAAAATATAATTAATAGATAATTAATGTCAAAAGATTAAAATTATTTTTTTATGTATATTTTGGATAATATTATAAATGCAATATTCTTTTTAATCCTACGTAATTTACTTAACGTAGTTAAGTATAATTTAATAATTTTTTTATTGATTTTCCTTCTATTAGAATTCTAGATGCGGTTTCCAAAGACTAGTAGCTACTTTAATAGTCGATACACGGTGAGTTTGTTTGTACAGAAAAATCATTATAGATATACAGTTTTCCTTTTTCATTTCCATTTCCCACGGTATACTAGGTGCATACAAATGCATTCTAAAGCACTAACGGCGCTACCAAGTCAATGGCAGTTACTATCGTCTTTCTGTAAGTGCTATCGTCTTTCCAAGATGACATCCGGGCACGTTCGTCGAATATACAATGAATGCCCCAAAGGATTCGACGAAATTTATTACAATAGCAACGACAAGTAATGGTCATCGTACGCTAGTTATTTTGTTACTTCCAACTTGGAAGTAACAATAAGGAAGAAGTTAGAAGTACATAAATTTCATTCAACCATCTTACAAGCGTGTAAACGTCCGCGTGGTTATTTACGATTGGCACGTATCGCGAATTTTATATTTTCACACCAGTTAGATCGCCCAATCCTTTGTTCGATGATGGAAAAATAATTAACATTCTTGCAATAGTAAAATGTTATTATACCATCTGAGAGAGAGACTTAACTCATATATATTGACAAAGTGAGCTAAGATTCCAATTTAAAAATTTCAGTAATATATTAATATTTTTAATATATTAAATGAAATAAAAATTACAAATAAAATTGCGATAAAAATTACGAGAAATGATAATACCTTTTAATTTAAATGCTAACTCCAATAAAAAATTTGATATACAAAAATGGAACATCATGTGTTATTTGATGTAAAAATTACTCTTCACATCTTTCAAAGTTATAAAAATAGTGAATGTTACATGGCGTCAATCTTAATTTTTTTTTTAAATATCGAAACAATACAATTTTGTGCAGTTTCATCAAAGGAAAAATTCACTCTCTGCGTCGCGGTTATTTTTTTACCGAGCTCGAGGCTACGGAAATTGACGGACATTCCGGCGCCAGCATGTAAAATTAGCGAACGTCGCGAATCGCACTCACGATTTATTTTTTCATCGCATCCATGGTCGACTGTCGCTGAATTTATTCTCGCTTATTGGCTGCCACCCAGATTTCAGTCCATTCTCCGGTTGCCGTCGCGCTTGTTAAAAAGTGCGACGTGAAAAAATGTACCGTAAATTGGAGTCATTTTGTGACTGCAGTATTCTAATAATGACGTCCGAAAGGAAAAATCTGGATTCAGAGCGCGATAAACATTGCCCCATATTAAGTAGAAAGCGAGCAAGTGATGATATTGTTATTGCTGTACTTCAGCTGATTTTAATGCATTCAATAAAATTTGACAATCGCATTTCTTTAAATTTTTCTTGTATAAATCTATCCTCATAAATTTTACCGTCTTATCTATTTTCATGTAGTATTTCTTACAAATCTGCAATCTCTAGATTCTTATACTATCGTAAAATCAATTCTCTTCGTGAGAGTCCTTTAAAATTCTATTATTTTACGTTATAACACGCGTCAACGCATCAAGAAACGCGTTTTGTAAGTTTACTTCTGACGTAGTTATTTAAAAAATAGTTATTCTTTTATTCATTTGATAGATATTTAACAGATAGATTTATCTAATATACTTCGTTTTTTTTTAATTTTATTTCATTAATTTTTTACATCATTTCAATTATTCAATTATATCTATTTTTTTAAATATTGTTATTTTTATTAAATAATTCTATTTTAATTCAGTTCTATTCTAAAGTTCTTTCTTGAAGTTTTATAATCAGAGCGTTCTCTCATATACATATCTTCTAACATTTTACGTTCAAGCTTTTGTCGTTCGCACTCTCGCGTGCAACGGTCGCATAATAAGCCAATTTTATGGTAAATGCTGAAAACAACAAATACTTCCCAGAGGAAATCGCTCGCGATGCCTTTTTTTATCCCGAGAAACTTTTCTGCGCGACACGTATAATAAATGCAATTGAGAAACTAATTTCTCGAAAATTGTAAAGCGTCTCGGCAAAACTTTGCAGAACTGCACATAAAGGCGGCAAGTTAGTAACATTGTTGTGGACACGAAAGCAACTTAACATACGCATTACTGCTCAAATGATGCTATTCGACAACTGAAATTTGTAATTTTGCAAATTTACTGTCGGAACGTATTTGCGAACTCATTAATGGGAAAACTACATAATATTTAAAATGACGGGTGATGTAATATTATAAATATTTCATATGAGTACTGACAAACTCAATTATCGCAATATTAAAGTGAGTTCTATTACTGTTTTCATTAAAACAGTTAAATTAGAATAAATTTTTATGTTTGCTGCTGTTATATGAATCTTGAGGATCGGATTGTTTCAGGCATCATGATAGCATAACAATTGTTATAATCCGCACAGATTTTGTATTACATTTACTGTAAAATGCAATAGTGATTCCGTGCATGCTAATTCGGATTGTATATACAATGTACCAATTATGTAACATAATTATTTGCATCACGCTTCGCCGAGACAACTAAATGTGATTACGTTACGATGGAAGTGTTATACTTGCTGAAATTCAATTCAATTGGAGAGATGAGAAATGCACTACGCTCAATACTGTCTCGAAGACAATCCATCGCCTGAGCGATTTGTCATTAAAGTTACTGACGAAAGCTGACATCCAGCGGGAGGATATTATATTCGATAACTGACGCCAAATGCGATTTTATACAGAACAGTATTGTAAGTGTGGAAGGAACTTTTACGCCTTGTAAACTGACATTGTATAAGATATTCTAAAAATGAGAATTTGATATTGTATAAACGGAGTAATTTTAATTTTTAAATTAAAAACGCATTAAATATTTGAAAACAGTGAAAAAAATCAGGTCAGGTTATTTATAACGCTTCTTAATTTTCGGATGAATTTCAATTAGAAAAGAATTTAAGTTATTTCAATAACATAAATATTTTTAGTTATTATAATAGAAATTCTGGTTATTATAATAGAATTCAATACTTTATACTTAAAATAACCCGAATTCCTATTATAATAACCAGAATATTTGATCAATTCTACAAGATTCTTTTGATTCGTTCATTTTTAATCAGAATTTTTTTTTCAGTGTGTATATAAAGCGTTAAGAATTATGAATTATTATTATTTAATTATAAATCATAATACTTTAAAAATGAATTGTAAAACAGACTTCAAAACACCTAATTCTTATTGGCTGATATACTATTTATAAAAAAAATCCAACTTAATAAGAAAATTTGAATTATTAGGAATTAAAATAATTGCTGGCAATTTCGAAACATCCTGTGTAAAAGCAGCTTGTAATTGTCATGGGGATGTTTCATTACGAAATGCACCGCTATGCAATAGCTGTGTAGACATTGCATTGTCAACTTCCAAACTGAGACTGCTCATCAAGCAACTAAACTTTGTTTGGAATCAACATGCGGAGAATTTACACGAGAAAAGCGGTATTTCGGAAATGATGCGTATACGAATCTGTCGACATCATACAATTCTATATCATTAATTACATAGTGTCAAAAAATTAATTATCTTATTTCACACATATATTATTACTTCAAATAATGTAATTTAGAAAAACATAATATTATAAAAAAATATAACATTTGAAAAATATTATATTACTATTCTACAGAGAGAAATTTTAAGGCATCTTAAGATAAAATTCGAGTATTATTAAAACAACATAAACAATATAAAGTTTAATATTTTTCATATTCTATATTTTTATACAATTTAACAAATTATGTTGAGATGTTATTATTAACTTTTTTTTATTTCTAAATTGACTTATACCGGTCCTTTATTTCGAAAACACGCAAACGGTGAGAATATTGGCAGTCACTTTGTAAACAAATTAACGTGGACTTGATTATCATATCGTAGTTATTCGTCGCACGACGCTGACTAATCTTCAGCCGTCGAATTGTAAATGGAAAAACAAATTAAATCGTGCGTTCGCACGTGGTAGACTTTAATCTAATCAGAGTTAGCTCCAAGTAAACACATTCAACTTGGTGAATTTAACTATAGTTTCGTGCTAGTTATTTCAAACCCCCTGTCCGTCTCGATATTACTTAGGTATGGTGAGAAAGTTAGTAGAACGCGACGTTCAGTCGTAGTTTCCACTTCGACGTGAATCGAATGTATATACAGTATTGCCCAATTTGGTGGTGTCTATAACTTCACTTTATCATCAGTTGCTCGATTTCTCTTATTGTTAGACAAATCAAAGTTGTACCGTAAGGCTCAACAAGAAATAAATAAAGTAGAACAAACTGGAGTAACGGAATTCTGTCACTTTGAGATAATTATTCTCTCTAAGCAAACAATCTCACCCGCGTAATTTTTTTTTTAATTAGTATAAGCAAATGTAAATATACTATATATATTTTTAAAATTAAATTAGGATGTAAACATCAATAATCACACAACTACGTTGATTTTAACGCGAATAAATGCGAGTAGCTATACATTAAGCCTTAATTAGCCTTAAATAACATTTAACACTATTATTTTTTTTAGTAATTATTTGTTATGTGCATGTAATGTTTTAAATTTTTAATTTCTACAGGCCTACTCGTAAAAAATATCTTTTTAATTAAAAAAATTTGACTACTTTATCAAGATTTTAGAAAATACCTAATAAAAACAAAATTTTTTAAATACCTAATAAAAAAATATATATACTATACTCTTTTCCTTAATAATCTATTCTCATCTACAATAATGTATGAAGATAATTATATAATGATTATAAAAACTGCACTTTTAAGTATGAGAATTTACAAAAATTTGATTATTCGATGAAGAATGTCCTTAACCAGAGGATACTCGGTTTCAGATTGCTTTGTATGTTACTTTATTCGCCCTGCAATGCGACTAGCATCGTAGTAAACAAACATAAATTGATTGCGAAGTTCCACAGGCGGTCTCCCAGTTGCATCCCGTATTTTGCACAGAAACGCGCTTACACCAGGCACAGTGGTCTCACTTTAATTGTATCTACCAAGTCCGGCTTTAAACAGATCTATTCTACTGACAGTAGAAAGTTGCACACGCGCACTTGGTAGATGACATTTTTTATTCGCACGTGCTATTCTAATGCAATTCACGATAAATATCATAAAAGAAAAAGTTAATAAAAGTTATATATTTTTATGTCGCATATTTATAGGTTCGATAATTTTAATAATTTTTTCATTAATATGCCTCTGCACGTAAAACGCTGCGCTCATGCTTATTATTGCAATTACGTACATTATTCTGCATATAAATTCATATTTTCTGTTTCGCGTGTAAATTTATATTTGTGCATTTGCAATTTTATATAGCTGTGATGTTAATTCACATTTGATATATTCTATTAAAAGAATTTTCTAAAGATTCTTGAGCTCTTAATGAGAAAATACTTTAATTAGTGCTTGCAGTAATGTGCGATAACTTGTGTGAATTAATCTCTACTCCAAGATTTAATTAATGCAACGTTGTAGCAACGTAGTACATTGTACTACGCGATTATATGCCGCATACTCATTTATAAACTTCACAACAGATATAAAGGAGTTAATTTAATCAACTAATATAACTAGAGCGATCAAATCGCATCGATTACAGAACTTAATTTACTAGCAATCGGATTTAATTAATGTAATGTCAAAACTCCCAGTATTAATTGTCGCGATAAATTACGATTTAAGCTAATTAATAATTAATCGATGGTTCGTGCTTATCAATGAAATCTAGAAGTAATTCAAAAATATTTTTATCAGATAACTCGCAGCTTCCCAATTTTGTTTACTACATCTAGATAATCTCGACCAAGTAATTGCTGAAATGCAATTTCTCCTTGCAATCAAATCATGGAATATTTTTTTAATCTTCCTGCAAAAATAGATAATCTCCGATCAATATTAATTATTTCATCGATCGGTACAACTTGGCGAAAACTTTATGAAATTCTTCGTAAGTTTAAGCACAAGAACGATAAGATTACAAATGAGATTTAACTGCAATAATTGTATCTCTACAATACATTTAATGGTTTGGTCTATAACTTCTCACTTAAACAACTTTACTTCTTGACAGAAATGTAGATTTATAAACAAGCGTTGTTTAATAGTCAGTGAAAACAAACGTTTCTACAGTCTCGTAATTTATGGCGTATTTATTCTGTGAAAAGCGTTACGAGATAAATAATGAGAATCAAGAGGGGACTGAGTTAACATTATTAAAGATCAGTATTTCTTCACAAAGGTATTTCAACTTCCCTCGCACAATCGAATCCATTATATCCTACTATCGATTCTAGGACTGATCGAGAGGGAAAGAATTTGTGATCAAACTCGTGCGGGCATGCTAATCGATTGCTTGCTTGCTCGAATGACACACTCGATTTAACCCTGATCGGTTTCTGATAATACTCGACTTATTCGGAACACTCGTCACATGGTCTGCCGAGCCTGCTTCGTTTCTCGCTCAAACTCGATCATGATCGACATTATCAAAAATTTTTCGTGTGGAAATAAGGAAAATGAGCCTTAAATTCTCAATATACAAATATGTAATTAATATTTTTAAGAAATTTTTCGGATTATACACGAACGATATTTATTGGTGTTACTATATTTACTCGCAATATTTTAATTGATAATAACAAATATTATTAATGTTATCAATATTTATTATAAAGCTATAAATCGTTAAATTATCGTAATAACAATTTTCAACCTTTTTTACCAGCACCTTTTCAAAAGCTATTTAGACTGTAATTACAATAAAACATTTTTATTATTCACTGTGAAATATATTTTTTATAAATATGCTGTTTTCATCAAAATTTGATAAAAGGTTTTCACGTCCAAGTAAATAGAACTGTAGAGCGAAAATAATTTACGTGCGTAATTAATGGCCGTGAACTTGCAGAAAAGCAGTAAATTTTTTTTCACCCTCCGGGGTTTGGTGAAATCCAAGTGTTTCTCAACCTACTCATTTCATTAGTATAAATTTTAGTCATTAAGTACATCTTAAAGTATAAACCAATTAAATAAATATATCTTATTTACATATCGTTCTAGATAAAGCAATTAAAAAATATACTAACAATTATCTGCATCTCTTTATTGATTAAAGAGAATTTTACATTAACAAATATTATTGTCTATTAAAGAAATAAAATGAGAGAAAATTTTATCCAAAACGAATATAAAAATGATTTTTAAGATATATCTTGGATAAAATATATTTGGATAAGATATATTTTGGATAAAATTTTCTCTCAATTTATTTCTTTAATAAACAATAATATTTGTGAATTGTGGATTTTTTATGATTTGTATATATAAAAATCATAAAAAATCCACAATTCCTTATAA
>VBVQ01005237.1:0-12303 GCA_011636635.1 Tetramorium simillimum | reverse complement strand
TATATATATATATATACATATAATCTAAATACATTTAAGTTAAAAATTAGTTGAAAAATATTAAATTATTGTGATAAAAGATATTAAATATATTTAAATGTTCAGATTATAAAAATTTTAAACACTATTTCAGTATTGAATTTAGTTCAATTCGCCTCATTTTGCAAATAATATCGTGCGTGCTATAATTATTTTCCTTGAGAGTGTAGAATCAAGTAGAATCGAAAAGATATAATTTCAACGGAAACGAAGACAATAACATACAATTATCTGACATATACTTGTTATTTATAAGATCAATCGTATGTATTATTTATAGAATCGGGCACAAGCAGGATTAATTATATGAAAAGCTTATCATATTTTATTTATCTAACGTAACACAGCGATAGTCACGATTAAGATAATAAACCAGGAATTAATTACGTCATGAAATCATTGCATTTCTTGGGAATGTTGGCACTTATCTGTCTATAAATTTCATCCTCTTAAACTTATTAATGTTATCTAAAATTTTTCAGCTCATTGATAATATCGCTTTCGTGTTGTTGTTTTTACATGATGTCATTTTTCGATTACAAACAATTACGAGTGCTTACCGGTTTTTTAATAATTAAGAGACTAATTTTATTTTGCCTTATTGCGTCAGTTTAATGAACAATGAAAAGAATAGTCAATTCATTCTTACGTTCTTCCGTTTTATTTTAATAATTGAAAAACATGTTGATTATTGTGCGTCAGTATTTTAAAGCAACTAATTATTCATTCACAACATATTATTGGTATTTTACAATTTGCATTTTCAATCTACATTTTGTTTCGTAGAGTATTGTGCTGAGTATTTTCATTGTAAAACAGCGTCAACATGTTTTTGCGACTTTAATAAATTAGCAAAAACTAGCCGAATGTTAATTAATCGGAATTAATTTTATTTTTCTGATTGCTCATTGCGATTGGCGTCAATTTGTTTTCAGCAATCAACGTTGATCGACAGGAAAACACGCGCTTTAACATAGTAACATAGTAAACTTGTTTACGCCTAGCTTACGAACTCGTGACGTTTAGTTTATTCTCCGTTTCCTGGTTTTCCTGCCTATTATGGTTTCGAGTAAATACGCTTTTAATCGATAACAACTAGCCAGTAATAACAATGTTATTTACTAAAAAGACGGCACAAGAATACCATAGTGTATAGTAGCTATCCATTCAGTTACAAATTATCGATATGTACATATCGAGATCTTTTTTCGGTCCATTATTTTAAAAGATAAGAATGTTCTGACAAAATGTATTTCTTGTTGGAGTTACACATAATTACATCTAATATACAAACTGTATTTTTGAAAGATAAGAATTTTTCTTCTCGTACGAGTCAAATTTTTAGCGAATCTCGAGCAATTTGCGTAAAATAATCTGCGCAAATGTAAACACTTTCTAGCTCCTGGCAGCTTTCCTCAGGATTAAAAGGAAGGGAAAGTGCTCTCGCTCGCCGGATAGCGAGAGGAGGTCGGTGTTTCGGTTCTCGAATCGCGGGCAGCTTCCGGTTTTGTGTACACGAAGTGCTTCTCCTCGCGTCTTCGAGATTTTCTCCGGAACGACGCAGAGGAACTCGGGGGATTAAATTGAATCGCGTGCAGCCGAAAATAATGCCGCTTTCGCCCTCGTGCACTCGGATATAAACTCCGCGCTCTGCCAGGCCACGCGCTCGAAAATAGTCACAACATTTAGGATGGCAACCCGTGGCTTCTAGAGCGACGCACGCGTGTCGTCGTGACGCATGAACCTCCCCTCCTTCCCCCGTCTCCCTTCCTTAATCTCGCATAAACCTATTCAATTGGCTCCTCTGAAGAAAATTGTTACGACGAGGAGCTTGAGAAAGCTTAGACTCGAAATTCAAAGACGGTCTCGTTGGTTTTTGCCCTGTTTTCACTGAAATAGAATCGAATAGAATTTTACTAATTGATTTTTATTCATTTAAAATATTTTATACTTAACTCATTGTCAGATATTTATTTAATCCGGACACTTAATAAAGATTGATGCATAAATAAAATTAATGCAAATAAAAAATATAAAAATATACGATGTTAAACAAAGAAACATTCAATTAATTTTTTTATATAATGTTAAAAAGAAGGCCGTCTTTTGGCCTTCAGTATGCATTAACAGGGACATTAAAAGATACTTAGTTAATATTCAGGTTGAAAAATTAGAACATGTAGGTCAAAAAAATTAAATTAATATTAACATCAGAGATAAAAATAATTTTTTTACGTTAGTAATATAAATAACTCTTGTAATTGTCAGTCTCTTTTTATATGAATAGATTTAGTTACTTTGCATTTAATGATATTAAGGCAAGGTTATCAAAATATGACTAAAGTTCGATTTTATATCAGAATATGATTAAGATAAAATATCTTGGTTATCAAATTATATATGATAAAATACATTTTTCGAAGATTTTATTTTATCGTTGTTATGTAATAAAATATATATTAACTAGACGGATTTATTTAGAAAAATTATATAGATTTATGCAAGAACGCAAATCATTTATGTAACCGAAAAAATTTTTTTCTTAAACTTTATTTTTCAATTTTCTAAATTACGTGTTTGTAAAATACTTTAAACAAATAAAAAAATTAGTTAATAAAATTGATTTAAAAAGTTACTTTTTCACTAACGATACATCTAAATTAAAGTTGCAAAGTATTATTCAATTAATTGACTAAGTAATTAAATTTAAATTAAAAGTACAAAAAAGTGTGCCACTTTTTCCTTCGAGAAACTTCTTACTTCTCTTTGCTTCTCAAATATAGAACCAAATAAAAGTTGTATGGTCTTTCTCGACCGTCTCATTACGGGCCAGTGAATCGGTTTCTAATGACAAGATATGTAAAAATAGACGAAAGATTGTTCGATACATCTGGGACCTTCTGCGAACAATATCGCGTATCGTCGGTCGCGACCGTGACATTAGAAACGCTAGGTCCAGATAAAAAAAAAGGAGGCCTGGAGACGTCTAATTGCGATTACGCAACGCGATAATATTTTACGTCAATTTTATCTCTAGCCAGGCATTTATTCCATATTTCGACGGTGCAAGGTCGAGGCATAAAAGTTATTGACGAGGCGCACCTGTCGCCTCGTGTGCGAAAACAATTTCCTTCGTTAGAGACGGGGGAAACCGCTGAGTACCACGTGAGAGACGTCAGCCGAAAAATTCGTAACCAATTGCATTACATTAATATAAATTAGCACGCTCGAGGGAGCTCCCGGTACGCGATTCAGATGCGCCGGATAATTAAATGCTATGCAAAGGTGTTGTGCGGGGTATAACGAGACAACTTTCTACGCCACGTGCCCCGAAAGATTAATTGGCACACTCGGGGGAATCGCGGTAACCTAGTTCCGATGAATTCATTAGAACGTGTGTTATCGAGACGCTACGTGAATTATGAATCGCATAATTTGGCCATTTCAGTGAAGTGCTCCAAGATAGACGAATATTGATTAGTAGAATAGATTAATTACTGGAACGCTCGGTGGCTCTCAAATTGAAAAGTGATTATTTTGGCAACAACACTCCAGATTAATTATCGATCCGTTGATTGGTTTCGCCGAAACGCTGTCCTTCTTAATTTTTACGTTTCTTCTTGTTAAGGATTGTTATAAAATTAAATAAATTTTGATAAAATATGATAATATACACATTTTATACACGTTAATAAAATTTAATATTACCGTTAAGTTTTTCATTTGAATAAATAATAATTTTTTTTAATATTTTGAGGAATATATTACGCGTGCATTTTCTATTAAAATTGATTATATAATTAAAATCGAAGGGAATAAATAGAACTAATAAACCAAGTTAGTTAATGTTATTACTTATTAGTGAAACTAATTAGTGATCTTTATTTAAATGACAATAAATATTTAGCAATAACGATTCACTAATTTAATTTACTCCCTTCAACTTAAACCCTTAATAATTTTATTGCGTGACTGTAATTAAGAAGAATTGTAATTTTGCAGTGGCAATTTTCTTTTTCTATTAATAAGCTCGTATGATCGTCGAGCGGCCGGATGTAAAACATTTGCAAAAAAAAAAAACGCCACGTAGGGGTGCGCCTAGGGAAAGTCTATCGATTCTTTTTACCTTCCTCATCGAGAAGACGAAGCGGCCTATAATCTATAAATAGATTTTCCCTGCTACTTTAACTAATGTGCGTCGATTCAGCCAGCGGGCCTTGAACGCGGACCGCACGTTCTATAATAATCCTCGACAAAAAGAAGAGAAAGAGAAGGAAGGGACAATCACTTCGACGAAATCTGTACGGAGGATCGATGACTCGTGTCGATCAAATCGTGCAGCGAGTAGCTTGTCCAAAGAGTCGCCCCGTAATCTGATATCTGTTATCAAACAAATATTTATCCCCAATTAACTACGCGCAGCGTACGTAGGAAAAATATATTACAGGAAACATGCAATTTCCCATAATAATCCATAGATAATCCATAGATAAAGAATTGTTTTTGCTTACAATGGAGATTCTGAGATTATGTTACGTTCCCACGAATTTTACTGATGAAAAGTCAATTTTCTGTTTCGAGAAATACATTTTGATACTCCGTGACGTCAAACGTGGGAAATCCAGTTGCATTGTTATCGCTGGATCGATTTAGTCTTCGATGTTTATGACTTTGTGAATACATTTCGCGCGGATTTACTGTTTCTCGGTTCCGCTCCGTGCGAATCCCGTCTCACTCGGTCCTGTTATCATAATCGCCTACTGATAGAGGTGCGCGTTTGAACTGAGCATCTGCCGGCCACGTAGCCAATAAAATCTGCATAAGGTTTAATCGTGTCTGTTTCTTTTTTGCTGTTTCAGATCCATATTCGTTGTCGCATCTGGGTGAGTCTCCCATTGCATGCCCAACAAAATTATATGTTCTTTCAGTCTAACCTTTATTATCGATTTAATTTAATTCAGCTTCACTCAATTTTATCTGCCATTCTTCCTGATTAACAAGTATAATTAATTGATGCCCCGGCTTTCCCCTCCTTTCCACCCGCATTATTGCGACATTGCATGCTCTTAAACACTTGCCGTTTATTCTGCCTCGTGCAATTTCGCTCTACTTCATTTTTATTTTATCTCATTTTATATTAATCTTATCAGGAATTAATAATAGAAGATCGACTTTGCGAAATTTAATAAGATTAAAAACGTATCAAGGAGACTCGTATTTTATTATCTCCGTAATAATGCATCGTTGAAAGATTAGAAGAGGTTAAACATGCGCTCAGTTTTCACGATTTCTGATTAGCATAATCAATCTTTGTCTCAATTTCAAATACACGGTGAGAAAAAAATTTCAAGATCATAAATACATATATCGACAACAAATTTTTTTTTATCAATTAATTTCACAGTTTTAAGGAGGAAATAAAATGCAAATAAACAAGTTTTTCTAACGTGTTTTTTATAAAAATTTTTATAAAATATCAACGTCATTGGTTTTTTTTTTATTTTTTTTATATAAAACTACGTTGATTGACGTAAATGACGTTTATTTTATTTCGAGAAACTATTGAATTTTTTATTTCTTTATATTTTTATGGTCAAAAATAATTTCAGAAAATATTTTACTTATTAATTTCATATATATTGTGAAAAATATTGTTACTTTTTAAAATGTTAGGAAAAATTGCTACGTGCATCGCCTTCACGTCTGTAAAACTTTTATCTGAAAGATTTTTTTTTCTTCAACGATTTCACTTATAATGAATATGAGAATCTCAACATTTGTTTTCCGCCCTTTATACAAAATTACGTGCAATTTGTTTTTCTAAAGATACTGCCGTCATCGAATTTCGCAAGCGCAGTCCCGAATGTTTTAACTTATTTGATTTTGTACAAAATGACGGGATTAACTGTGACGAATTCAATTGCGGACCGGCTGAATGATGAAACGAGATGATTTGCGCGATCGTGACAAAAATGCAATTATGCAAATCGTCCGTCACTTATCTCTCGGGGCTCAATGAAATTCGTTGAACTAGCAATTTAGTCTTGTGTAAGAGCAAGTCTCTGCCAAATGGAAAATCCCGGCGATAAATTAATCGCCTTATTGGTCGCCGCTCTGCCGCAAATCTCTTCTTTTTTCGGCACGGATTCGACGAAAATAGACCGATTATAAAGAATCGAGAATATCCTCAAATCGTTAATGACGGGCGGAGAAAGCAGGCCATAAATCCGATTGAATCCGAACACTTTCGCATCTTCCGTAGTGGTTCTCAGTCGGCGTTTGGAAAATCGTTATTTCACAACTTCCTGTCGGTTATCGCGAAATTATCTGTGATAATCAATTGTGGCCTATTATCACGAACTTACTTCAATACTATTACATTAATTCATTATATATACTTTGTCAAAGTACTTAATAACTTAAACAAACTTGTAATTATTATTTAAATAAAGTCATTCCATATTTAACTTTGTTATTTTAATTTTGTTACATAATACTACATATAATTAATCACATAAATAGTACTTGAATAATTTATGTGTAATCGTAAATATTAATTATATATTTTATATAATTAATTATATAATTACACGACTTACATTTGTAATTTTTATATTGTGTACTTTAACAATGTGGTAATATGTAACAAACTTAAAGTGCATTGCGTGTATTGAAGTAACCTAATAATTATAAGTTAGGCTCGAAATCTATATGTTAAACGGACGAATGAGAATACGGAGCCGATACGCGGGATCGAGAACGTTTTCGGCGTCGATCGGCGCCTCGATCGGATCTAGGTCGCGGTAGAGGTCAGACGACGGCAATTTGCGGTCGGAAAGGTCACGGCGCGATCGTTATCGAACGAAAGCAATGCGAAAATAGATCGCAGGGGTGCCCAATTTACGAGACACTTCGCTCTAATTGCTCGCATCAGCGCCAATTCGAAGACTCTTTTGGGCTTTCTAATCTTCCCTCCTAAATATAGCCTTTATGTTTCTTCATCGAAGAATTCACTTCGCAAATTAGTAGAGATTATATAAAACATTTCGCGTATTTCTAATATTTCTATCGGAACGTCTAGCCGCGCTATCGATCGTAAGGATGAATCCTGACTCGGGCGTCTTTTCTACGTCCTCAGGATTATCCCTCCGGCTTTCTGCGCCCACGTGCCTTTTCAACGAAGACAATCGAGCCAGGTGTACATTATCAGATACCGTCACGTCGAACTTCAATCGCACCTTAATGACAGACGTACGTGGTACATCTCGCGACAGGGGATCAAGTCGGCGGAGAGGAAGAGCGCGCGAGTAACGACACGTGGGGGACACCTGCGCCTCGGCGGCGTCGCCGGAACTTCAATTGTACCAATCGCGGGGCTCCGGCGATGTTTATAACTCGGCCGTTTATCCGCGCCGTGCACTTGCGTTGACGTAGACGGGCGCAATTACGGATTGTCACGCGCGCGCAAGTCGCATCGCATACGCTCGTTGCGGGAGCCTGCGTTAGCGCGAAATTCGCTCGACGCACGTCAGAATTAATCCAGCGGCGTCGCGCCGGCAAAATGGCGAAAATTGCGTCACGCGGCGCGAAATCGCCCTCGCGCGCTATACGAGAGGCAGAAATGTTCTTGGAAACGCTGACCGCCTCCGCGAAACAACGCGGAACGGATTGGGATCGTTTGCGTTTCTCTTTCGAGACGCGGGTCCCTTTGCCCTTTCGCGTTTCCGCCGGCGCGGAGCGGCGGCCGTCCTTGGCCGCCATTTTGCGAGAGAGCTTTCCTGATTTTGTCGTCGCGCTTTGCGAGTCACGTTAAGCGGTTTTGCGAAAGCGCCCGACGATCTTGGCCGACGAATTTCAGGCGAAAATTAGCTGGCCGTTAAATTTGAAAATCCATCTAATTATCGAGAATTACCGGACCGAAAATGAACAGTGAATTAAAACGTTGCCGTCAAGGTAACGTCGATAGTTAGTTGTTTTTTTTTTAAATGTCAGTTAAGAAACAGACATCAAATTGTTACTTTGTCATCAAATTAACCGTTTGACGTCCGTTTTTCCAGCAAAGCGTCGTTTTTTCTCGGGAAAAACGGACATTTCCTTCCAAGACGATGAAGGATGTCAGCGTACATTTCTTTATTCGCGATTCGCCGTACGATAGATTTATGACAGACCGTGAGAGTGAATGAGATGAATTTCCTATTCTTTATTTCTGTCGAGTCTAAATTTTTTGCTCGATGACGTCGATCGCCACGCAAAATATTGCCATTATGTTTAGACGCAATGAGCAACATATTTCAATCTTCTGTCACGTGCGAGAATTCCTGTAAATCATATCGGTTATTTCCACGAACTTTTGGAAACTATCCAGTATAATAATGGCATAATCGTCAAAACACATGTTGAATTCGAGATTATTAAAAGCATCCGTAATTAGAAACAACTCGGGATTTAATGTCTTCCATTTCACGTTTTAGGGTCGCATTTTTTATTTCGTTGGTAAAAGCTAATTTTATCGGAACTTAGAAATATTGCCAATAGTTCAATTAAGATACTTCTCTCTCAAAGCTTGCGCAGCGTTATTTTAACTTGACACAGCTAGTATAATTGCAGTATTTTACATCAGGCTGATATTATTATACGAATTCCTTTAACAGGGTCTATAAATAAAGTCAGGGTCTCTCGAATGTCCTTCCACTATCGATCAGGTTTATCAGTATCCACGACGGTCGTTTCTGCGAATTCGCCGTCGAATGTACGTTAATATTGTTTCCACGGCTCCTACAATCAGTTAACAACAATAAGCATTTAGGCGAGCAATAACGCGCGAGGTGCCGAGTTACGGCCGAAATTTACGACGCGGCTGCAATAAATTCGTGACACGTGGGCGATTAAAATTCATTTGCGGCTTTCGCATTAATGTCAGGCTCAAGCGCCGTGGATTTTCTTTGTCAAGAATTGAAAAACAATACCGTATATCATGGAAAAAGTAAAACTCGGGCAACAGAATCCTGGCATAGCAATATAATAACTTAATTTGTAACGTTGACAGGAATTAAATCGCGAATTAATTTCACTTTGTACGATTTATTAATATAACAAATGTATAATAATTAATCTCATAAAGATACAAAATTTTAATTGCAACTTATAATTTGTTTGTGTAAATTTATCCATTTTGTAGTTAATATTTTTTCCTTACACGTCTTTTTCAAATATTTTTTTACTTTAATAGCCTTTGCTTTATTTTTATAGATTTTCTCCTAGGTCTAAAAGTAATCTTCCATTATTATTATTAATGCAGAATGATTTTCGCTTAAGGATCTTGCGAAATGTTTGAAGATTTACGATCAACTCTTCTCGCTCTATATATTATTTTCTCCTCCAGTTCTGTATGTTATTCCCTGTTATTTCATGTTATATATCTCGTACTGTATATTTTTTATACCTCGGTTTATTAACACACACCAGGTCATCCCTGGCGTATCCCGATTTATTTATTGCCCGTCCATCGGCGACTTTTCCTGAGGCCAAAAGAAAAATAGACGCTTTCCATTACTATTAATAACGTGAGGAGTTCGGTGCTTCTCGAAGATCCGTTCCGGGATTTCTGACGATTTCTACGGGAAATGTCTGTAAGAGTCAGGGAACGACTCTCGAGAGAGCGCTTAAATTGACTGCGAACCATCTGAAATGATCACACACGAACGTATTTCCATCCCGGCTTCTCGATAAAAGCGAATAAAGTCCGTCGACTTGTAACGATTCGAGCGGATCAAGTCCAACGTTTCTTCGCTATCGAGAAAATGCGCTGACGCGCAAACTAATGCGTTGCAATCTTCGGCAGGGGGGAGGGGGGGAGATACACCTTGGCTGCAGCTCAAAGTGTGACGGGATGAACCAACTGCATCATCGAACAGTTGGGCGGCTGTAAACACGCCAATTATCAGACTTAAAAGTGCTTTTTCTTCAACGCCTTTTGTCCCGTGAAAAACGGCTTCTTTCTTCGTGTGCGTCAGTTCAACGCTGTCTTAAAAAAAGGAAACAGAATGGATCGCTAAAGATTTCATTTCGAAAATAACTAACAAAAGCCGAAGGAGCCGAGAGTTTTCTCGGAGCTTTTGGTTAGATTCTGAATAATTTTTTTTTTAAATATCTCCAACATGTTTCTATATAAATTTCTGAAATCCGATCTTCACGTGTCTCGAAAATCTTTTTTAAGATCGTTCGCGAAAGGTCGAAAGTAAAATTATATGAAAAACTTCCCAGAAACTTGTAATAGAATTCAATAAAATAACAATATGATAATTTGTAATTTAATTTGTTTTAAGTAATCTTCTGTAAAGTAATTCTTCTGTAAAGCGTACATTAAGAATGCATTAATCAGGTTAATTTGACAGATTCATTTGCACACATCGCATTATTTGCAATAATTTTAGTATTTATTTTGATCATTAAAAATCCGGTTTTTATATTATTTGTTTTAATTATTATGGCCGCAATTACATTTATCACGTAATCGACAGTTGGGCAAATAAAAAGAGAGCGAAAAATGTCGATTCATTTTATCGCGTGCCGGAGATCGAGCGGCACGAACGAAGGTTGCCAGTCAGAGCTAGTTTCTTAATTCGAAAAAAAATATTTTCGTAAGATAAATGAAGCAGATAAACGACGGGAAGAGCGCCGCGCGGATGCGAGTGAATCACGCGAGTGGAGCACAGCAAAAGTCACTCAATCCTCGATTAATCAGACGAAGTGCACGGAGTCGGTGAGTCACCAGCCGGCTCCGGAGAAGCGATTTTTACAGTAGTACGCATACATGAGAGCGGTCTTGGAACTGTGACATTATTAGACTCACAACGAAGAAACGCGAATAGGTTAAATCTATCGAGAATAAATAAATTTTAAAAGTGTCTGTTGCCCATTTTATGTCAGACACAAAGGAGTCAGAAATGTCAGACTCGATAGAGTGTCAGCAAAAATATAGCAGAATATAATGGCAAGTTGACTGCACACACAGAAAAGAAGAATATTCTTATTTTGACAATATCTTTAGTTTCAAAATGGTAACCTTAAAATGAGATTATACTGCGTCAAGCAAAGAAAATTTACTTGAATGACGATGTATTTTAGGATTTTATACAGTTCAATCAAGAAAGTAATAGTCTTCTTATTTGAGAATAATTTCCTCGAGTAGAGAAGAAAAAAATGTTGGATAGAAAATAACATATGTTTAAATCAAAGATTATAATTTTCCTAGAATAAAATTTAATAATTTCTATTCTCGAGATAACAATTATAGTATTGAAATACGACTATGACGTTGAAATTAAGATTTTCAAATTCTTCTAAGAAGATTATGAATTGTTGCGTACATATGAAACAATGAACGCGTTCATATAAGTATATAACACGTTGATGGGACACTCGTTTCTTTTTTCTGTGCACGCGCACCAAAACTGGGCAAAAATACGCCGTTTAAAGTGACGCTTAAATGTTCACGAAATGACAGAGTCTGTCGTCGACGGCCTGCCGCCGGATTACATCCGCAAAACGCGCGAGTTTAACGCGGCGGCAGGTGGATACCGGATCTATCGCGACAGCCGAGCGAATCCGTTCGCGCCGCTCGCGGGTGCCCGCTCATCGGGGGATCCACGGGGAGATCCGGGTGGGAACCTTTTCGGGGCGTCCGCGGCATTATGGAGGAGCGCCGGAAGCTAATTTCGCCGGAAAAATGGATTTTCGTCATGCGCGCGTCGGCGGAACGAACCGGTTTTCGTGCCGGATCTCCCCGATAATCTACACACGCGCATCCTTCGTTGTTAGTTTGATCTACTCCGGCGCGCTCGACGGGGTTCTTTGTTTTCGGGACAGTTGCCGCGCGTTTATTAATAGATTTTTAAGACGCCCGTCACGTCCGGTCCCCGTCATTTTCGCTCCCTGTCGAATCCTCGGAGGGTACGTCATTGATAGAGTCGCATTAATTAATCACCGCCGCGCGCGCAGGAGAGCGGAGAAAGGTATTTCGACGGTGGGACGCCTGGTAGCCGTTCACTTCGTACGGTACCGTCTCATTACCGTCCGGCTTATTACAAGTTATTTGCGGATTTATCGCCCGACAAGCGCCTTACAGGCGCGATAAGGCGGCCCTGCTATTTTTAACGGGATAATGTAACGTCTCTCTCGATTGTGCTGTTATAAATAGGGCAGGCTGGATCTAGAGGCCTCGTGGCTCCGCAAAGCCGCGGACGATGACTCGCCGGGGGGGGG
>VBVQ01005236.1:0-12320 GCA_011636635.1 Tetramorium simillimum | reverse complement strand
CTAAATTACTGTTAGAAAATTGACTAAAAAATATTTCTCTCTCTTTATTTTGATTTTTATATTTAAGAAAGAATTTAGGAAAACATAGTTAATTTTATTCTGTTTTCCTATATGAATGTAACAGCTTTTATAGAAATTGCAGTTTCTCTTTAAATGAAGTATCAAAAAATATTTTTTTTACAATTATGGAATTTGTCATCTTTTTCGTGCGTAAAATTAGTTTATCTTTGTAATTAGGAAACAGACCTACGCATTGCAAAAAAACAGTGGTTAGAGCATTTCCGGCGAAAGTTTCAGATATTTTACAAGGGGGGCAGACGCTTAATCCTCTTTCGCAAAAATATAACTTTTTTCATCGTGCAACTTTACTGCGCCGTAATATACAGAAACTGTGGCAGCTATGCCTGCATCGCACCGCGGTAAAATCTCCCTTCGAGGCAAGCATCTCACAAAATAAAACTCCATGCCTTACAATAACGTGTTTGAATAAAACTCAAACATATGATTTAATATTCCCAATTCTATCGTGTCAGACACGACGTATGACGGTACATTAGCGGAATAGTCGAGATTCATGTATGGAACAAGCAAAAAAAATTTCTGACAAATTTATGTGAAACTCTTGAATTATGTAAAAAAGGCTTCTCTTTTCGAAAAGATAAAGAGAGAGAAAGAGAGAGAGAAAAAGAGAAAGAGAGAGAACATTCACATTTATAATTCAATGTCAATAGTTCCTCTGAGCGGGAAATTAATTCAATTAAAAACCTTACTTTAATTTAAAAGTTCAGGTAGGAGAAACAGACCATTTTTTGCATTGTATTTGAAATGATAATTTTAACTTTTGTATTCATGAAAATTGGACTCTTAAATTGGTACATTTGTCGCTATCCTTTTCTCATACCGGAAGACGTAGATAACACGTAGAATTCTTGGCCTCTCACTTTCGCAATTTAAAAATCTTGCCATTTTAGGAAACGAAATGACAACGTCAAGCTCTCCGGCGAGATTCGTCCGCCGGATTGGGAATCTCATTGTCCCTTTCCGCCCAATCTCTCTCACGACGCAGAACGCACCCCGCTTCTAATCACGAAGGAAAGTAAACGTCCTCGGGGGAAAATTGCATCGCTTCGCCTCGTCTTTTTTATCGGGGTCCGTCGACGGCGACGGGTGCGACGGCGATGGTGACGCGTTTCGGCATTGTTCCGCGTATGTTCTGAAGGAAAAGAATCTGATCTAGTTAGAGACTAACTGAATCTGCGACGGTAAAGCTCCGAATACGAGGTGGTCCTGCCCGGCCCTCCCCGGATCCGCTGTGTGAGAACGTTGCCGAGTTTTTTGTCGGCTCTCATTCCACCCCCGCTGTCGTGCAGACTGCATTTTGACGAAGAATTTCGCGCCCCCGGGGAACGTCGCTTCGTCTCCGTCGTCGTCGTCTCCGTCGTCGTCGTCGTCGTCGTCGACATACGACGGCGACTTGCGTCGCCTTCTCGTCGTTCCCCGATGTCGTTCCTCTTTCTTATGCAAAGCCACGGTTCTTCCCGAGTAGCGCGGCATTCCTGTTGTCGTCGGGTGAATCCTCTTCCGCTCGTAATTATCGAATTCCTGCAGCCGGTTGTGCTCGTGCACCTGTCCTCACGTACGATGCAGTTGGTCTTCGCCGTATTGTCTAAAAAGATTGCCGACGGAATGCGTGATTAGAATGCGCGCGCTCTCTCTCTCTCTCTCTCTCGAAGTATTAACATAAAAACTAAATAAGCTGATATATCATCGCGAAGCAGGTGCTTTCATTAACATTTAACAATTGACGTAACGCAATTTGTAATTCCGTGTAATTTTTCCATTTATTAATGTACACAAATTGCACTAGAATTCTCTTAATTTATGCGGCGCTACCGTGTGTAACGTGCCTCCTCCTCCTCCTCCTCCAACAGCTCTTCTCTCCTCAACGTTCCACCGTTTAACGTTTCCAGCATATTTTCACTCTCGCGGAACATAATAAAATTCTCTTATTTCATCCTCCCGTCTTTCCTACTAGAATCAATAGCGGATTTCCTTGCCATTCACGTTACCGCCCACGCTACTTTATCCCACCTAACTTTGTCCATCGCTTTAATTATCCCGCGGAGTTTTACATTACCGCGAACGACCAGGCGAGATCAACCACAGATATTACGTTTAATATTATATAATTGGTACTGTCGTTAACGAGGCGATCGATTACCTACGGTTCTGCGCTCGCTTCGCGAGCTCTCAGACTGCCATCGAACTTTCGATCGACTTCCCGACGACCGCCGCCGCCACCACGTCGACGGTACTATGCGCCGATCATTAATTAATTAGCGCACGTTATCCGTCCGTCCGTCGACGAAAGCCGCGACTTCCCGGATTACGGCGAATCGAATCGCATTACGCGAATCGTCTCTCGTCCCTCATATCCTTGTCTTTTTATTGTTTATGCGCCGTGTGCGCTCCCCTGCGCAATTATCTCCCGTTAACGAGGGGAAACGAGAGCCGTTTCCAATGCAATATGATATAGGAATATAGGATTTTAATCCTGGAGCATTACCTTCGGGAGATCTTGAAAAAGTATTTATTTCAACCGAATCTCACGTTGTTTATAAATATCGACATTATACGTCATTTCTTTTGCCTTCCAATTCGCGGCTTTCTCTTAATTAACATAGACAGAATTAATTTAATTTGTTAATTAAAAATATTTTCTAAAAATATCGTCTTTTCCGAAACGGAAAGTTTTTTTTGTCGAAGTATATTAGATACTTTATTGCACGTTACAATCATTATTCAAACCTTTTCTATCAGTTGCGATTCTCTAAAATTGAATTTAGATGATTCTTCATACCTTTAATCTGGGATGACGGTATAGACTTCAATTGAGATGAAGCGTTCTTGATGGATCTGTCATTAAGTTTGATTGTTCTTAGGTTATCATTGTAATCACTATTGATCAAAACACGTTTTTCCAACGAATCATCCTCGACGCTTTCTAAAGAATCCAGAGAATATTCTGACATTGCTGCGAAATCTTCATCTGGCGCAGAAGTTAATAAACACGCCATACAGCGTGTAAGGTAGCGACATTAATCTTGATGGATCTCGGTTTTTCGTGCGGCAAACTTCGCGCTTTTTTCTATCTATATTAGTTGACCCCAAAAAAGTGCATGCGGTAAATCGTGTACAAAATGTGTGTCAATTTCGAGGAAACTTTTATGCAGAATGTATTAAAGTACCAGAGATCCTAATCTTCTCTAATCTTATTTTTGCTTTAGCAAGCCCGAAGCAAACTGCTCTGTGAGAAAATTTCGAGGAATATTTATTTGACCCAATTATTTCGATAGTACATATTAAACGAGTGTAAATCGGAGATGTGAGCTTGAAATATTTAATATATATTTATCTTGAAATTTTAGTCATTTATTGTCATCGTACTTTTCAAATTTTTTAAAGAAATTATATCTACAAAATCTTTCGTATATAATCTGATATATACATTTTTGGCTTATATAAACATTTCTGTATATATAATATAATAATAATAATTATTATTATTAGATTAATATTAAGATAGTGAATAAAAATCGACTATGATTTGTTAATCAAGTTAAATGAGGAATATAAGCTTATAGCTCATCAGATGGTAGCATCTCCTAAACAACGCACTCGATGACATCTCTAGGCATTACATAGAAGTAAATTATCATTTAATGATAAAGTAGATACTTTGATAACTCACTGTTATCATACCGTCGTTTATATAATTTGTAAACGTTTGAGTCAATTCACTTGAAAAAGAATGTCGATATCTTAGCACTAGCAGCTAACCGATTTTATTTATTTCTTTTTTTATGTTAATATCTAATAAAAATGTACATGATATAAATTTTCGTAATAGCTCGATGTGACAGCAAAATTGTATTTATCGTAAAATCCTCAAATTGATAAACTATCGTAATATACTTTTGCAAAAATATCTCTTACTTGAACAAATTTATAAATACATCCAGAATAACACAACAGATAGCACTATATTTGCCTTTTAAATGAAATTGAAAATGTTTATTTGTGAATGAATTCAATGAAGAATAAAAATAGAAATCAACATAACAGTTCAATATAAATTCAATTTCTGATATCAGAGATATAAAAAACCGTATCTCGTACTAATTATACATTTCTTAATAACATTTCTGTGATGTGTCATAGAAGTTTGTGACCTTTAAAAATCAAAGCTAATACACATTAAGGCACAAAATAGAAGATTAAATTTTATCTCAAATGACTGACAGGAAATATGTTCAGTGGACGGCTGTATCATATGTCACAAGTCATACACATATGTCAGAAACGTCTGGGCAGTCAATAAAATACGAAGACACGCATTTATTCTCTGTGTTATATAATTAGAAAATTTCAGTGTTTTATCGTTGATCTCAAGTTATCTAATAGCGTATACCGAAGAATTACAGTGAGACGGAGACAGAAGAAGAGAGACATAATTTTCGTCGTGTTACTGTAGGAGCGGCAACTGAGCTTTATCGCTCTTAGAGCGAGACATCAAACGCAGCAGGTACCTATTATAAGCTAATGTATTATGTACCATCGCTCCATCATAGATGTGTATGTACGGTAGAAACACGCGTTAAACGTGTTTCAAGGCGATGCCGTCTCGCAACAGTACACAGCTTGATCTCAACACCGTCGGGGGAATTCTCCGCTACGTTCAGCATGGGTGAATCTAGTAAATCTAGTTCTTATCACTTTGATCTATAGTGTCCGATAAATGTATTTTGACAGATATATGAATTTGGAACGCGTGATAACGCTAAAGATACTGAGAGATGGATTTTTGCATCATTAAAAACTTGCTGCATCACTGTAGCTTATCGGTTTTATTTTCAGATTAACTTAATAAAATCATTATGTGTATATATATATATGTATATATATAATCTTTAACATTAAAAAAAAATGTTTAACTTCGTGAATCTCGTTTCATCAGCAATGCCGTTTCAAATTTAACTTGTTAAGTAATGTAATTTATACATTCATTATGCCATTCCGCTCTCTTATAATGAAGTGAAAAAGTGTGAAAACGCGTAATGGAAATTTCTGACGCTGTAATGCGAAACTGACGATGCAACTCATATTTGTAAATTTTCTTATCTCGCTTACTGTCGATGTATTCAAAATTCGATTAATTCGGACGATTAAGTTTTCACGATTGAAGCGAATAGACTTCATTACGATTCCTTCCAAATAAATATGTTTAATTATGATACGTTTGTTCTGATATGCTTAATTGCGTTTGATAATCTAACCAAAATGAGTACCAAGATGGTATGTGTATATACATATATATATATATATAAAGTCTTAGCAGGCTTCGATTTGTCTCTCCAGTTGGACAACGTGATAACATCAGAAATACTGGTAAATTTACTTTCTTACATTGTAACTACGTTTGCTGTAGGATATGCTTAAATCCATACAATCACGCGCATAATAATAAACATTAATTATGTTTTTCTTTTGGATTTCGGGCTGTTCGACTTTTAATGATAATATTATGTTATTGATAAAAATTAAATTTGATATTTTAATTAGCAATCTACAAAAATTTATCTTCTTTGGATTATAAAAAAAATGACAATGACAACAAATTTCAGCAATAATTGCAACAAGTTGTATCGCGAAAGATAGATATCACTGATTTTGCCGAGTAATTTTTTCTCATCTATCAGGCTTATCAAGGATCACAAGTGCTTGCTCGAGACTTCAAATAATTATCAAATTTTTTATAAATATTTCTATTCATATCTATGGTTTACTTTATATACTTCCGGTTATTTATGTCGACGTACAATGATTTTTTTATTCTTCGGTTATGTACTCTGTTTATTTTTATAAACTTTACTACATTTGTAATTTAACAGGAAAATATTTAATTATTAAAAATCTAATTTAATAACTATAAGAAATTGTTTGTTCAGTGTAACATTGTCAGAATTTGTCACTACATTTTCAATTTTATATTGCTACTTTTTGATAATTTTAAAACTATCTTATATGTACAGAGATTCAAGCAAATATATAAATTCATACATAACAATCCAAAAGTTCTTAACATTATCGAATATAAATTAAATTATATCTATACATTTTTCAAGCTCATATATTATTATTATTATATTAATAATTATTAAGAGTGTTACATTAAGTGTTATATTATTCAGTGTTACATTAAGAGGACATATTCCAAATGACGCGTCTAATGTAAGTAACGTACTTTCTCATGCATTATCAATAACGCAGCATCATGTCAGTAATGTAGCGTCAATAACTAACAATTACCCAACATAAGTGCTTTAAACGAGTTAAAAGCGTTTATCATTCACCCGTTGAGTGAATACTCCCCCACAAAGAATTACGACTAAAGATAAACACTCCGTTGTTGAAACGTGTGTATGCGCAGCTTTGGTAAGATTCCATTTCCTCTGTATTTCAGCAATACATCAATAAATACAGATGGTGAAAAATTTCAGAGGTTTTGTTACGATAATGAGACACTTGAGATACATTTTACTTTGGCAAATATTATTTATTTTCCGTTTTACGCACTCTTACGTAAGGAAGAGCGTCAATTGTCAAAACTTTTAAATATTATTTTTTATTAAAAATATACATTCAATATTTTTAAACATTGTATACATTGTAATATATCTACATCTTAATTATTAAAAATATATATATTAGTCTTGAATGAGTCTTTGCATAGAAAACTTATTTACTTTTAAATAAAGTTGTGAAAATGTAACAATAAATTCCATATGTGGGTCACTTCTTCAAATACTAACCAAGACTTATCATTATGTAGCAGAAGTTCATCATTATTTGACATACCTTTTAAATATCTTTAAATAGTATATTTAAGATAATATTTAAAGATATATTTTAATAATACTTAATATGTAATATATAAGGATAATATTTAAATTTTACTCGATATTTGACATTAAAACGACAAATTTTGCTCGATATTTGCTGCCAATTTGCTGTTATCATGCATATTCTTGCTGTTTTCATCGTCTGTTTGTTAATAAATTTTGTTACCAAACTGTTTTTAATATCAATTTGCTGTCATTTTATAAATAGCAAGTTTTGCAAGCAAAACACAAGTCTAACGAGAACACAGATTGCATCAGTTTTGATGCAAAATTGTGACTAAATTTGCTGCCAATTTGCAAGCGTATTGTTATTTTGCTCAAGGAGTATATTCGTAAACTTAATTTGCTTAATTGTAAGGTGTATATTCGTAAATCAATTTACCTCTAATGAACTATTCAAGATGCGTCGTTCAGACTAGAGTCAATCGTTATTGACCTCAATCGTCCGTTATCGTTATTAAACTCAGCTCATTTGGGTCAATCTAGTGATCATTTTTATGATCATTTTTAGTAAAAAAAATTATATTTATTAAATTTGTTACAATAATGATTAACCTGTAGACAATATTATTTGTTATTTGACGACGCGCTGTCTGAAGCTCGACATTCCGTTGCCGGGAACAAACATCTATTGTTTAAATGCTTGTTTGCTTCTTTCTGAAGGACATCATAAGGTATGTAAGCGAGTGTCGATCTCAGCTAAGGTTGTTGAGCGAAAGCAGTCATTTGGTTGTATACTTTGAAGAATAAAGACGTTTTGAATTTAGAATTTTGCCTACAAACCAAATACGACAAAAAGCATGCTACTTCTGTGGCTACAATAAAATTGCAATCAATAATGCCAACTAATACAAAAATAAAGAGAATAAAAATAAGAAAAATTTACTTACTATCTTCATTTTCTAAAAATCCATCTTTATTTTCTAAATATTATATGTAATGCGTTTGGCAGAAATTACTTTATATGTGTACTAAATTATTATTATATCAGTAATCTACATTATAAAAAGAATACGCCTCGTTATTTACTGAATGAGTTGTAAGATTTGTGACAATTAATTAGTATAACTTTCAACCCCAGTCTCCCTTAAATAATAGACATTAAAACTGATATTGTATGTCGACACAAGTAACATTGAAAATATATGTATATGAAAGAAAAACCGTAGACATCATAATAGAAATATGCATCAAAAATTTGACAATTAATTGAAATTATAAGCAAGCACTTCATACTGTGATCTTTGATAAACCCGCCCGACACTTATATTTCTATTTTATTTACATTTGACTAATCTTGTTGAGCCTCTTTTACTGCTATTAGAATAGAATTTTAACTTTTTCGTTCCTTTTTCAGACTTCATTCATAAATATTGCACGGGGAAAATGGTGTACATTAACGTCGCCGTTTGCCTGTCAGTTCTTCTGCTTGTGATCGGATTATCTGTGGGGCTAAGCGTGAACACCTTTAAAGGGCGAGATGCTCTCGACTCGACACCACTTATCGATGGGTAATTTAATTGTATAATCGGAGAGGTGTGCCGAGAGATAAGAAAACAAATGACTTTGACGCATTTCTCGAATGATAACATTTGGCATAGCGATGTTGATTGATAATTTCTGGTAATTCCAAAACTCTAGAGTTACGTCAATCGAAAATCAATGACTGAATTAAATTGGATTGATTTTTCAATTGGATGACGCAAACCAAACAGTTCATTTTGCGCGTTAATATTTTCTTATATATTTTATCCTTTTTATCTACATCTTCTTTACATTTGTTGCACAAATTGACGTAACGTTGACGTTGAAATTACACGACAACGGCTAAAAATAATTATTTCTGATAATTTTTCGTAAAATGCAATCGATGTTATCGTGTGTTAACATGCGATCTTATCTCATCTGCCTTATGCTTCTCCTCCTTTTTTTCTTTCGATCTCAGCTAAATTTATCTGCAATCATTATGTTTACAGTCACAACGATTTACCGTACAATCTCTATGGGTTGTTGAACAACCAGTTATCAGGCTACCGTTTCAAAACCGATCTAAGCCACGACGATGTCTGGGGAAAAACCGCTTGTTCCTCGTGTTACACCGATCTGCCTCGTCTGCTTAAGGGAAAAGTAGGTGGACAGGTGAGTCACGAGATTTCGCATGAGAGACCATACGAGATCAATTATCTAAGAACGGCGCAATCTATTTGCTCCACAATTAATACATCAGACATTTTATCTCGAACCGTTTTCGTTTCGAGAAATTCTCCTTTCATCACCTTCTCTTCCTTATGCCTTTGTCTGCCACTTTATTTTTTTCGCCGCGTGCCCGCAAGGTCATTATCTCATCCCCTCTCCGCAAAGAAGCCTCCATCCCGGGATTTCCTCAAGGAGCTAATCCTATTTGTTGTTGACGCGATAACGTGATCACGCGATTTTTCAGTTCTGGGTGGCATACGTATCGTGCTCATCGCAATACAAGGATGCCCTACAGCTGACGTTACGACAGATCGATGTGATTCGGCGATTCATCCAGCGATATCCGGACAACCTGCAATTCGTCACCGCCGCGGGGGACATCGAGACCACGTGGAGGAGCGGCAAAATAGCGTCTATGATAGGCGTTGAGGGCGGTCACTCCCTCGACTCGAGCCTGGCGGTACTGAGGCTGTACTACGACCTCGGTGTTCGTTACGTTACCCTGACTCACACCTGCAACACACCGTGGTACGTCCCACGAGTACGACGTGTATACAGAATCTTTTTGTTTATCAAAATTAAATGCATTAATGCCCTATTTAACTGCTATTTAGAGTGCAACTTTGGAGATGCGAAAATGCGATTTTCGGTCATATTCCACTCGCCAATTTTACAAATTTTTATCTCTCCTCAGATAATAGCTGATATATTTTTGATATAATTTGCTAGTGCGTAGATGAAAAGTATTTTTAAGAAATGTTTTATCTCTTACGATTATTCTAAATATAAAATTAAGCTTTAAATTTGCGATGAGTTTTATCTTTATCTTGACAGGGCCGATGCATCGCCCGTGGATGATGGATCTGTATTCAATCTGACGGAATTCGGGCAGGTACGTAAGAAAAATTTTTGTAATTATTGTTGTTTTAAGTTTAATATAACGCTTTGATTCTCTCTTTAATCTCTCATTTTACGTCTTCAAATGATGAAAAACGCTGAATTATTACAAGTATGCATATCTTGATAATTGACGAGATAGTAATGATTTAATTGATACGAAACCGGGCGCCCCCGAAGCGTGGACACATCATTAAGATCGATGAGATACATTTAAATCCGATTAGATGAAACGTCAATGATTGATTAAATAAAAATAAAATGGACATACAATTGGTCGTTGTGTTATATAACTATAGCTTTCGAGAGCTATACAATTTTTATCGCTATATATTAATCGTACATGTCATATCAAACGGAATAGCTCAATTATTGAAAATTTCAATGTCAGTAACAATGGTACTTTATAACTTGGTAGTCGGTGGTTTACGAGATGAATCGAATTGGAATGCTCGTCGATCTGTCTCACGTCTCTCACAACGTCATGCGAGAAGTGCTCGCCGTAACAAGGGCGCCCGTCATATTCTCGCATTCGTCCGCTTTCAGCGTATGCAACCACTACAGAAACGTCCCCGATGATGTCCTGCACCTAGTCGTAAGTGCCGTCGAGGCATTTTGCAAAGATTTTCCTCGGAAGAACCGCGTAAATTACAAAAACACGTTTTCTCTTTTAGAAAAAGAACAATGGCGTCGTTATGGTGAACTTTTACAGCGAGTTTGTGAACTGCAATTCTTCGAGAGAGGCGACGATGGAGGATGTTATAAGTATAGTCTTCAATCACCCAGCACAGCATATTATATATAAAATAATCGTAAAACTAAAGAGATAAAAATTATACTACAATCTCTAAAAGTTAAAAAGTGATAACAAAGCATACACTTAATGAAATTATATACGTACACATGACTAATATTCCTAAATTTCCTTTGATCTATTGTGATTCTCAAGTTTTGATTATGTCATCGAGCAATCTTCGATCAGTTCTAGTACACGTGACTAACATGTACATGTAACGCTTTTTATCGTCTATTCGGTATCAACTTTGATTAATTGTACATTGATATTGTTTCAGAACATATAAATCACATTCGAAATCTTATCGGACCGGATCATGTCGGTATCGGTGGAGATTACGATGGTGTAAGCTCGTAAGTAATTACATCAATTTTAACAATGATTATCCAACATGATGATTCTAATAAATAAATGCGAAATATATTTGATAAAATTAATCAGAATGCCGGTGGGATTGGAAGATGTCTCAAAGTATCCCGATTTATTCGATCGTTTGTATGAAAGCCGAGAGGGAGAGCCAACGTGGACTAAAGAGGATTTAGAAAAATTGGCCGGAAAGAATCTCATTCGAGTTTTCAAAGCTACAGAAGCGGTAGATGAAAGATTATTAATGAAACATATAAATTAGATAATAATTATCATTTAACATTTTATAAATTAGATAATAATTATCATTTAACATTTTCTTTTTATTATGTTTTTACAAAAGGTACGAGACTCGTTAAAATCCGAATTGCCTCGAGAAGATGTTATAACGGGAAGAGAATTATATATTGCGCAAAGGAAAGAAGGACTCAGTCCAGGTTCATGTCAAACCGCAATTGAGTAAGTATTATTTTGCATAAATGTTATTTTGTTAATTTAAATTTTTTGTTAATTTATCGCAGAAAAAACGGCAGTTTTTTTATAATATTCCATATTCAAAGTTCTTTTGTTCTCGTTTTAGATGGGACGACGTAAATGCAACAGATATTGAACAATCTGTTAGCTTAAGTGCTATTACAAGAAGACAGGTGTACAAGAGGCTTGAAGCAGAGGGTTGTTAAAAGAGGAGAGATCATGTGTAAAATGATATGTGATATTTTATTAACACGCAATTAACATTAAAAGGCAAAATATAAAAATGTTGGATTATATGAATAATGACGATATTATTTAATCTCCTTCATACTCTGATCACAACTGATTTTTATATAAATAAAAAATATTATGAAATAGTTATCATGGAATATAAAGATAATATACTAATTTCGAAAGATTTTTAAAAAAACTCTTGCGTCAATTTTAATAATTTTTACAAGTTGAATTTAAGATGATCATGATATTATAATATCTATATTATATATAAAATCTATCTATCTATCTATCTATCTTATCTATTTTATATATAAAAGGTAGATAATTTTTCTATAATGTACGATATATATTTATCTGCGAAATATAAATAAAAATGTATTTGCTTCCTGTAC
>VBVQ01005235.1:0-12322 GCA_011636635.1 Tetramorium simillimum | reverse complement strand
ATTGATATCTTCATATTAATCATAAATATAAGTAATTGTAGTAATATAATATTAATATAAAAAGATCAATAATTTCTAATGAAAAAGAAATATGACCTAATACACAATTAATTGATCCGCTCTACAATATTCAGTTATTGACAAATGACAAAAAAGCTATCAAAGATTAAGTCTTGCTTCATAAAGTTTTATTTAAAGTCTTTGTCCTCTTCAAATTCTATTCTATTTTTCATCGGTTTAAAGTAACTTTATACAGAAGGTTGAGACGACCCTAAAAATCCCTCTATTGAACCAAAATCGTGAAGATATGGGTTAATCGACGAAATATTCATCCTTTTTCATAGGCCCTCAAATTTTTTTTGTCGACATCACCGAAATCCAAAAGAGGCGTTAAGGTGCAGAACAATGCGTGACTTGCGCCTTGTAGGGACATCAGGGAGCGTTTTGATGAATGACAGGAAGTCGAAGAGAACCGGAGGAAATTCTATTCAGCGATTAATTGTTACGCCATTACAGCTTGAACCATCAAGCGGTCTCTCGCGGCTCTCAATAAGTTAAATTGAGTGTGAATAATATTCCGAGCTGCGAGTCCCACCCCGTCGAGGATTCGCGCCTTAATGTCTCTTTCCCTCGTTTAGACTGCCGCATTTTCTAACACGCGGATATCCCAGGATCTCTGCTTTCTTCCCTGAGCACGGCGATCTTTAATTGATCGTTAAAAGAGTCTTAACTCACTTCGCCGACGACTGTTTCGTGAATAAAGCCGATTTCTCTCAACTTTAGTTCCTCTCAATTTTACCCCGTTATTGAGAGGCATCGATAGATTTCATGCGCGAATTAATTCGACTGTAATAAATTTACGGAATTATGAATAAACATATTTGACCGAGTTTTCAAATAGATGCCATCTGTATAATCCTCCGTTAAACAATCAGAGAATATTTACTGACATTCTCATTTTTGACATTATTTTAGAGAACACCAATTTGCCAACATATTTAACAATAAACAAAGATTGAACATAAACTAATCGTAAAAAAAACTTAAAAAATATATAACACGAAACAATAGTAGAAATACAAGATATTTTTTTGCGTGTTAAATATTGCAACCGCAGCTATTATCTTTTCTGGCTTAAGGTGCAATCTCCAGTATTCGCAAAAATTACGACGTTATACCGTGAATTTTTAATGCACCGGCATACCGAGAATTCCGTATTCACTGCCAGCACGCTCACTTTAATTAATTGTTGAAGGAGGATTTTAATTTACTCGCGTGTTAAATATTTCGAGAATGAAATAACTCCTCGACTCCGATCTTACGTAAAACGTAGGAAAGTTATTCAAATTATTCTCACTCTTGTAAGATTATTACGATTTAATAAAGATACGTTTGTCGCGTGTTCGAGAATTGAATGAATTTTCTTCATAATGTAAAATAGGTGATACAGCGTTATTTGTAGGATTCGTCTGTCGTCGTAATTAGCATCGCTTAATGAAGGCTGCACGATGATGTTATTTTAATCGCGAGAGTGAAGTAGACAAGTGATAACAGTCCGTCCTTTCGATGGGAGTAATTAAGAAAATTGCATCAATTTCTCAGCATTTCAAACGCGCAACTGTCTTTAGAGGACGGCGTTCTCTGTGCCTCGATGATATTTATTCGTCAAAAGCGAATCGCTATTTCCTTCCATTTTCTTAGAGTTGCTAATTAAATGATTGTTATCCTTCGTTTTTATGCATCGGAAAATATAGTTATTTGCTAATTTCATTGCTTACCAGGGAAGCAAATTATTTCGCAACGTTTTTGCAGCAAATGCTCCGGTTTGTTAATTAATTAGTATAATGTAACAATTCTCGCAACATACTATTTCGCGATGAATGTTACCTGACCCTTGAAAAACGGATTTAAAAAGAGAGATAGAAAGGAATAGTGTGTATCGAAATATATTTAGAACGAATGTAGCGCAAATCGTATGATGTTCAACAATCCCTTACATCGGCGTTAATCTACAGTATAGGATTCGTCTTACGATTCCGGAACAGCAAGCTTCCCACATTAATTAATTAATCCGCGTTCTAATCGAACTTCGTTGTTTAGTGAACCGCGACTTCCAACATCGTTCACGATTTCAGTGATCACGTTTTATCGTACATAGGTATTCCACCCCATCCCCCTCTCTCTCTCTCTTTCTCTTTGCTTTCGTCGAAACAAAGTAGAGACGAATCATACTCACGCTATTGTTAGAATATTTATTAAACTATTTACAGCAGCGAATATTTATTCGAGAAACTATTTTCGATAGTCGAAATTTCTTTACAAACAATTTGCGAATCCAAAGATTGATAAATTTCGACAAAACCGAGTTATTAATACAGAAAAAAATCTATAAATACAGAAAAAATCTATAAAATAAATTGTCTACAAAACCATATAGTATGTGTTTGGAACAATAAATTTGTAGTGAATCTATACAATAACGTTATTGTTAGGATATGGCGTCCATAATTTCCAACGCAGTTTATTTAAATGTCTCGAAATTGTTTATTACGTTATACTTATTGTTACACGCGCTGTACTTTCTCAGCCGTTAGATTTCTATCCCTTCATCCGGAAAGTCGTCTTTTGCCTCACGACGGATATTATTCTTATATCCTCACGGTTTCAATGTTACTCCGGGGGAGCCATCTCTCTCGTGAGATATGCATGCTATATGCAAACCTATGTATTATTTCAGTATTCCATACTGCGCAATATTGTGTCAAAAACGAGTGAATCTTTAATACGCCGCGTCATAAATCTCGCATTCCGTTTCGTCTACATCTCACATACCGTGGCCGTTTACACACCATACGTTATTTACATCTATACAGCGCAGTGCTCTCTGCCCTTTCAATATTCCCTTAACAATGTTTTCCTCCATAAATTTCATAACTTTATCGGCTACTCGATGCTTGCTTATTGTCGAATCAAAAAGATGTCTTTCTATAACTATCATATTTTTATTATTAAATAAATTGCGCAATTACCAATTAACACCATGCATTTTTCTTATTGATGTAATATTGCTAATATGAATTTTTTTATTTATACTATTAATAACATGTCCTTTATCTGGTTGCATTTACATAAAAACGACAAATACATCGCCAGCGATTTAAAAAGAATATCAATTTGACAGTTTTTATTTCAAAGAACGAAAAACACGTTGCATCATGAATTCTTTAGCTAGGGTCAGTGCAACATTTGTGGCCACTGCTTAAATGGCTGGCCACTTTTCGACAGTTTTTACTTATTTAGTTTATGCTTCTTGTTGATCCTATAGTAGTAGATAAATTTTATTTTTGCAGTATTTCTGCTGATTACACTCACTTGCTAAATGCATGTATAATTGATTTTATGACAAATCTAAATACTGGCCAAAAACGGTTTAAAGTGGCCACAAATGGTGCACCGACTCTACTAGATATTATTGGAAAGATTTGCTACCAAGATTAAAAATATTCAAATGGCAAATTTAAAATGATTAATTAAATTATTATGGCTTTGGATTAAATAAATGAATGATGTATGTACGTTACGTATTTATTTCGAAATTGATAAAGTTACTTTTAAAACGAAACTCTATTAAGGTTCATTTGAATTTATTATTAAAATAGATCTTGTAAAAAAAATAGAAAAAAGAAACAAAATCACAAAATCGTTATGACATTTTGAAATATACGCCATAAAATTTCGTTTAGCTGCACAACTTGCACGTCTTTCTCTATCAAATCAACTCTAGCCGCGGTATCTCATGCATTATTTTCATGTATTTTTCTCCGTTTTCTCGTTGTCCCTTTTTTTTTCCACAAACGTACATGCATACACAAGTATCATTCCAGTCCGCGCAGCTCATAAGTATCGCATCGAGAATGACTGAATCCGTCGGGGATTTGTTTTTCGCCGAGTCGCATGTAAAGGATATGGATGCTTGAAAGCAGTAAATACCACGGCAGATGTATCCGCACACTAGTCCCATCCATCTGATCGAGATCCTGCAATCCTTTGATCCCATTCGGATTCGAAGTTCGTGGCCTAAGAGAGTGCTCACGAGACAAGTTGGAGAAAGTATTGGATCTGTCATCGGGATTTTCATCGATGCTATAAACAATGCCACACATACAGAGTATTTTAAATTATGCACCAATGAATATTTCCAAACTATGAAATTTTATTATTACAATGTGAAGTTTGCAACAAGAATTATAAAGTAATATCAAAGTAATTACTTCTAATTGTATTTATCATTTTTTTTATTCTTTAAATTCTTTGTCACTCGGTGACGCCGTCGACTTCCAGTCAATGCTTCGTAGAACTTCGCTGAGAAGTAAATATTAAAAATACGACGACATTCATTTCTATTCTCGCGGATGCATAGACTCGTAGAATCTTGTCGAAACTTTCGTCGCAATCTCGAGAAGCGAATACTATGGCCCGACAGCTACCACCTGCTACACCCACAATATTATTCTCGTAAAATTTTTATCAGAAGCACGTCGAACATCATGGCCCGCCATCACTAACGCGTGTTGCACTTAAAACGTTTGAGACTTAATCGCAAGATCTGAAATTCGCGATTCGACATTATTCGACATAATCCTTCGGTAAATCTATCTCGCGCGTTGATATTTTGGTATTAATGTACAGTAATCTCGTTAAGAATTTTGCAGAATTGTGCGTAGATCTCGTCATATAATATAATTCCAGAACAGAAACTGCACATTTTGAAAATAACGTGATTACGCTGAAGACGATTCAAAGTTTACATCTAATTTAACAGTAAAAAATCAATACATATATCTATAGCCATTTTATCTTATATATTTATTTATATTAATAAAATTACATTGTTTAAAGTTGACAAATAAAATTAAAAATTCCTATATCAATAATTTAATTTAATAATTTAGACTTTCACAAATTTAGAAAAAAAAGATTGTTATCAGATTGATCACCTTTTATACTGAAAGATAGAAGAAGTTTCGAGCAACAAAGAAAGTCACATTTAATCAATTTTGTTTGATTTTGTAACAAAGCAATGCGTACCTCCACTTTTTCATGACATCCACTATTTTCATGCCAAGGAAAAGATCGTGACATACATAATTGCATTAGATCGCAAGCGAATTAGTGGTGAATTTAAAGCCACATTTTTTTAACCGCGAGATTTGTTTCACCGTGTGTACGCCACTTGGAAAATGTCGAATTCATATGATATAGAAATATACGAAATGGGACTCACGAGAATTCCTCCGAAATATGCAAAATAGAATTTTCTAGCGCGACGGGTCGGAGAGATGCGAATATTTCTGCACGTACACAAGAGTTCAAATTATCCTAAAATTACACCAGCACTGCGTCCCCGTATATTTTGCATCGCGCTTCCTCTCACATGTCGCGTTGATTACATTTTATGCAGGTCTCTCACGATCATAATGCACGTTGCATTATGGTGGCATTTAGTGTATCTCCAAAGATCGCGCAGCAATTATAATTGCAACTGCATTTTAAAACCTCTTTCACAAGATCCGCTTTATTAGACTTATTAGAGATTGCATGTTACGAAATGGTACATTTTATTGCAGCATATTAAATGGACGTAACGGGCTGTCTCGCGAATAAAACCGCAACAAAAAATTTTAATAATTCTTTGTCAGACTTTGTAACAGGTTTTGTAACATTATTAACGCAGACTGACAAATCAGCTGGCAAATGTTAAAATAGTTTTCATTAGTTGACGTTCATTAGCTAAAAAATAAAGATATATGTAAAGAAGCTAAAGTAAATATTTTTATTTTTATTTTCTCGGGATATCATTTATATCGTAAATCAAATGTTAAAAAATATTATGTTGTTTCAAGATGTACGTGTTACATGTACAAGATATAACATTCTATTATTTATTTATCTTATTCTCTAGTGCAAAATAATTCTAACAACAGGTGACAAGTTTCATAACGTTATTATTCGTTGGAAAGTCGGGTATGCTAAAAACAGGTCGCATGTTGTTATTTAGTTATATCATCGTCATTGTACTAATTTTTTACGGCGTTAGTTAGTGCCAAAGCGTGTTAGCATGTCCAGAATAATATTAATGACCCTTCATAAGGATCGTGATAATGAATCATAGAGACGAAGGTGGTTCGACGTACAAGAAGAAGAGAGGTGGCTAAGATTTTCTGAATAATTTGCAATATTTTCTTGTACACTATTCATAGTAGCAACAAAATAAATTAATCGGCTTAGCGCTTGCTTGATGTCAAATGATGACAAATATAACAGAGATAATTAAGTAAGAACTGTGTCCACAATCAAAATGTCAAAATGCAGCAAACGTGTTTTTGACGTAAAAATGCAGAAACGTTGTCCCCCCCCTCCCCCCCCCTAAGTACGTTTTGTCTTTCCATGGACTGTCACGAGAAACGACATTAAAGCTTCTATTAGTGTCCTCGTAATTCCTCACAAATATTTTCGAATCAACGATTTTCAGCTCCTATCTGCGGACGGGTATGTGCTTATTCCTCCTTTGAATCCATCTGTCGTCCGCAGTTTCCCCCATTTTTAATTGAATTTTTTCTCTCACGGGGGAAGTAATTTATCCTTTTTATCTTTGAACAGAATCGCGGATTCCAATTGAAAGAAAGTTGAACTAGTGTCTTCCCCAGATGACTGGCCGGTCACCAGGGGTGCTCCGAAACACGATAAGGTTAATACCTCAAAATTATTAACGTTTAATGTCATGCGAAAAATGACCATCCATATTTGGGTATTATCTAAAAAGAATTTATTTGACCATTTTTCGTAATTTAATGTCATTATTTATATTCAATTTAATTTAACATTATAATTAACTTGTAAAGTGATGCTTTATCGTTTTTAAAACTAAAATTTAAGTTTCTTGATTTATTAATTGAAGTAAAATGAAAGAAATTTAATTACGATAAATATATAATAATTCAATTACGATTCTATTTGAAATTTATTTTGAACTTATAAAAATGTCAGCTTCATTTATATACATCAAATAACATCTCGAAGTATAATATTTTACTGTACACATCTTACATATATATTATTCACTTTACCTTCTTCAAATACATATTCAACATTAAAAGAAATTGTTCCATTTATTCATCTTAAGACAATTTTCCTCATTCCAAGACATAGAAGAAAAATTATTATTTTACTTCTATCTCTTCAGTATTTTACATTCCAGTCTGGATTCAAAATTATAATCTTTCTAAGTGCATCGATTACTTATTCTGAAAATATGGTCATCTCTCAGCGAATGGGACAGTTTCATGGATGAAGTGTGTAGACGACTTTTTGGAATTCGGGATGGGCATGAGTTTGCGGCAGTTCGGTTACTGAAAACGAAAAGGGAACCGCGAATGGACTCGCGCACCGGATGAAAAATGAGCCGCGGAACAATACGAAATCGGCGAAATGAATTAAACGTGCGCGGGGGAGTCTTTTTTCCCGGACAATGGCCATTTCCGCGACGTTCGCGAGGAATTAGGGCGAAAAAAGGTAAAAAGTAGTCACGTGGATGGTTATCTGCTAATAAACCATGCGTTCTGTCATTATTGCGAATGATTCAGTTTAATTATTGACGATTTGAGCGAATCTCTTTTGGAATTAAATCATACGTGTGTGTGTGTGTGTGTGTGTATGTAAAAAAGTCAGAGATGAAACAAAATATTTTGGAGATCTTTGCAAATTGTCCAATTAATTTGTTTAATCAGAACGTGTATGTTTAAATCTTCCGGAATGCGATATACTTAAGCCATTTAAGTCCTAAGCCCATCGTATGCAAGTATAACACGCAGAGAATGAAAATCCATCTCGCTGCGAGTTGTGGTGTGTATCGAGGAGATTGAGAGAGAATTGAGAAGGTACAATGAAGACCGTGTGAGAAGATACAAAGTGGAAAAAGCTAGCGAGGAAATAATAATGGAGAATGGGGGCGCACGGAGACGAGGTGCAATAAAGCGGTAAAACAAAAAGGGAAAAAAGGTGCTCTCCAAAAAGAGAAGTAGAAAATAAAAACGAAAGAATGAGAACTAGATTGACACAGAAGGGAGGGAGCGAGAGAAGGAATAAATGCGAATGTGGAGGGAATAAGAGAGGTAACACCAGTGCGCGCGAGATGAGAGGCCGGAATAAAACTCGACGGAATAAGAGAAATAGCGGTATATAACAAAGCTAAGGCGCGAGCGGGTAGGAATTAAGAAATATCATATTCACAAGAGGATGGCGAGAGGCGATAAGGGGATAAAACGAGAAAAATGAGAGTAGCGTGAATAAACGTATGCCTGCATATGCACGCAGGTGTCTCTACAAAGGATAACAAAAGAGCCGGGACATAATGAGAGAGAAGGCAACGCGACGAAGGCACGCTACGGGATACCATAGGAGTAACAACGGTGGAAAGTAGAAGGGAAATCGGTAAAATTACGAGCATAGAGATCGAGAGGAAGATGATAAGGCTGGAGTGAAGTTTGCGAAAGTAGAGACGGAGGGAGGCGGAGACACACAGACGAGTTGTTTAGTTTTGGGCGCAAAGAAAGGACAATGTTAAACGACAAAAGAAAGTATGAGAAAAAGTCAACGATTTTTATTTTCAAAAATAATAGTGTCGATAGCATTTTTTAATCGTATAACTGATACTTTGCCAGCTCTACAGGCTGAATGATCTTATCATGATTATTATACATATCTCTGTCCATTACTAATGCAAATACATTTTCACGCGCGGTAGTTAAACGTGTAATGGAGCGGAACAACATATTGCGCTATGATGTAGAGAACTGAAAGGATTAATTAGTACGCCTTGGGTACATCCCGTCAGCCATGGTTAACTAGCCATGGATGGCGTGTAATATTCATTTTGACCATAATAAAGAGAGAGAGAGAAAGGTTAATTTAATTAAAGTTAATGATGACGTCGGCCAATTTTTAGTCTGAAAGTCTGTATGTCAAATAGCCGAAAAAGAATTTAATATATAAAATACCAAAAAAACCAAAATATGTTACATATACATATATAATTTAGAATACATTTAAAACAAAAATTGGCATGCATCAAGATATTGAAATTAAATTTTAATTAAAATCAACTACAAGGAAGCTAGAAAATTTATTTTAAATGCATCACTCAATGAAGAGTGGATTTGATTTAGTCCTGTTATCAAGTTGTTTCTTATTCAAGAGATGTAGAAATCGCGTGCTTTGTTGGATATGAAACCTAGAAACATGTATAATCCCACAATAGTCTCCATTCCCTGATTTGAAAATGGCAATTGCATTAATCGTATGTTATGGTAAGTTAATGATACAGTAAAATCATGAGTGAGATCATGCCATATGCTTGCGATGTATTCGATAGAGATGTTTCGTATGATAAGGAGAAAGCGACTGAGTTCTGAGGAGTCCTTGTAAAGATATTAGGTGGTAAAATTCGGGCAAGCACGGAAACCCCATCAACTTGGTGCTCGTAAATTTTCTCGGGGAGCTACGGAAACTCCACTCGGTAGGCCTACATAAGAATATACTGTAGCCCGAGTTGTACCTTCAATCCGCGGCGAGACTTTCTTCCCTTGACTGCTCGATCCCTCTCTTACGTGTCTGCGTAGGCTTGTCTTCTTGCAAATAGAAGTAAATGCAAACAACACCCTCTCCCGGTATAAAGATGTCAGTGATTTTAACCCACTCGTACATTATTCAATTTTCTCTCGAAAATTCGGTGTAGTGTAATTTACTTAAAATAATCAAATTTTCTTATTATCTCATAAAGTATGTAGTCTGATAGAATGATGAATGATAAAAACAATTTCATAAAGATATAGAATAAAATATGAATCTTAATAAAATAATTTATCGTTAAAGCAAAAAATAATATTCAATAAAATTGTGTATAAAAAATAAAGTTGTATATAATTATACACAAATCTAAATAAAATGTCTTTATTTCATGTTATCTTTATGTTCAATTTTTCCAATGAATTCTGTATTAAAAAAAAAAAGCATAAATGTCTCCACAAGATATCCAGTACCGATACGACTGCTCGATATTCGCAGACGTATACTTTCTTCAGTTCTGAGTACGTAAAAATTATACTTCTGCAAAGTTTCGTGTTAACGTGCCGCTCAGATCGGAACTTTTCTTACGGCCCGCGGCTATGCTCAATAAGTCTTCTCTTTTGGGTAATTTTTCTCTAGTATACAGAGTGCCTCAAGTTTGCTGCACCTCTTTTCATAATTATAAATCAATTGACTAATTCGAAAAGATATTTCTTTAATTAAAATTTCATTGAACATCTTCTTGGTTATATTACAATATACAATAATACATAAAATAACTGTAAAAGCAATGATTAAGATTTTGCTAAAGTGAATAAAAATAAATTGATTGTTTTATACGGAAATTTAGTCCGTATAAAACATTTTCTGCTTTCAATTCTTCATGACTCAAAAATTGCTGCAGTCTCAAGAAGAAGTTAATAATCACATTGATTTAAAAATTTGTAGATGAAAGGAATACAGTGAGAACTTGGGCCACTCTGTATAAACATAAACGCATGCATGAACGTACGCATATTCAGCGATCTTTAAGAATTTTTCCGTGGAAAAAGTTAGCGAGTCGTAGATAGATGCAAAAAGACTGCCGCGAATTCACACTCTTGCACTTTTTCGCGTGAAAATATTGGCTGCGCAAGCGTTGAAACATTCACGTGAAATATATAGTGAACATCATATTCTCCATTCACATTTTATTCTCGTCGATAAATTGCTACGGTATATTGTCCATGTAAATAGACTCCCCTTAAAGAATTATTATTCATATTATTTTATTGTTTTTGTTTTTGAAAAATAAAAAATAATTTTTAATAAATTTAAAATTATAAATAAAAATTTACATTATACACATTAATTACTATAAATTAAATAAACTAACTTAACTTTATTAATTAAATATATCTTTGATAGGTTTCGATTATAAAACAGAATTTGAGAATATAAAATTAAAATAATGCAAATTATTTTATTTAATAAAACTTTATTAATAATAATATGCATTATATTTTACTTATATTTCAACAATTCCTTTATTATTTACTTCTAAATTATCATATATGAAATTATCATAAATTATCATATTGTGGAATAAGATATGCGAGACATATCTTTGAATTGCATTATACGCAATGTATCGTTTTATGGGTAATTATGTTTTGTCAATATTGTTAATGAATTACGGACTTTGACTATCGCCAATTTGTTCACATATGTCATTATTAATACTACGTTCTAACGTTATGATAATATTGGTTAGACGTAGCATATTCAAACCTGTTCATTTGCGACATTAGACACCCGTATCCTATCAATATTGACGTGACTGAATAAACATTATGAGCAATGCAACCTTTCTAATGCAGTTCGATGTCAAATTGCATCGGCGAAATAGAATCATTTTCATTTGAATATGCTATATTTGAGTTGCTTATAACAGTTTACAATAATATAATGCACCTACATTACAGCATCGTATTATACACGTAATTTAAATTTTATACGTTAAATGCTTTTAATATAAAATTTAACACACCAAAATAAAGGATGTCTTATTTGTAATGTAGGAATGTTATTTTCGTCGATCGAAAATTCCGTAGAAAGAGTTGCATTTCCTAGTCGCATAAAAATGAACCTTCAGACTCAAGAAATTATTGTTGCTACGCTACTATCACTTGAACAACAACGCAGAAACGAAAGAAGACGAAGCTACAAGAACAAATTCAAAGTCGATATCGAGTTCCCCCTGTCTTTCCAGCCTGAATAACATGCATTAGCCTTTCGCGAGATTAGAGAGGAGTTCGAGAGAGCGGATGATGGAAAAAGAAGGGATGGTACAAGGGGACGGAGAGAAGAAGTAGAGGAAAGAAGAAGAGATGGATACTAGCAGCGGGGGAGAAAAAGAATCCGAAAGAAGAGGTGGGAGCGGGCGGGGCGGCAAGGAACGGAAGGACAGTACGGATTAGCATATTATTTACGCGCGACATCCCTCAGTCACAGGGGCGAGGATCCGAGAACAGAATCGGCTAAACTTTAAATCTCCTGCCCGAATAATACCTCGTGCTCTGGCCACTCGGCGCGTCTCACCTCATTAAAGCGCGAGATGCCCGGGAATTCCCCGGTCGTTCGAACCCCGCCATCCACGCCCGTCCACCGTTACCCCTCGAGGGACACGGCGGGGCACGTACACGAGACCCCTCTCCCC
>VBVQ01005234.1:0-12253 GCA_011636635.1 Tetramorium simillimum | reverse complement strand
GAATCGCGGGGAGAGGCCCCCCCCCCCCGAAAGATTTGTTGGTGCTCGCTAAAATCGCAATCGTCCGACTCGGATCGGTCGAATCGCGGCGACCTGAGGCTTCGAAAATGAAATCGATTGTCGTCACTCTTGTAAAATTATTTTTGTACAATTTCTTTTGGTTGTATTTGTACGATTTTTCCAGTTTATTTCGGTATCGCATATATCTAGAGATACGTGTTTGTACGAGGGCGAGTAGTGGTTTGAAAAATTCTCTCTCTCTCTCTCTCTCTCTCTCTCTCTTTATTCTGCACGATGACAATTTGAAGAAAATCTCGACTATCGCGGGAAGATTTTTCCTGAATATTTCCTCGCAGTTACGCGCGAGTTACGCGCGTATATGCAGGGTAGATTTAGACGCACTGCCACTGCACGCCGCAATTTCAAAATTCCTACAGCTGCAACTGGTTGCGCAACCGATGTGGTTTACTTGTGGTAATATTGTTACGCAATCCAGTGAGCGAAAGTAAACACTCTTTCTGCTATCGTAAAATTGCAATCTCGATCCATGCAGTTATTTTTGTGGATATTGATGGTTACCTTTAAAACTCTAATACATATAAAACGGCGATTAAATATATGTTTTAAATTGTATTAAATTGTAATTACAAAAATATATTTCATGACAGCGAAAATCGATTAACTAATAGTACTTTAAAACCAATAACTAATAGATGGAATTCACAAATTCACGCATTCTTTAATTTATCAACCGAAAAGGTTAATTTATCAAATAAGACTTTAAAACTTGCTAAACATTTTTTAACGAAATAATATCGCGACAACGATAATAATTAATAACAGTCAAGATGAAAATAGATAACTCAGTTAAAGCAAAGATTAATTTAACGGTATTTAAAACTGCTCTGCAATCTCATTTTCTGAACATTAGACAATTAAGAGACTGTAATTAAATCAACCTCGAGATGCATTTAGGTCAGTATTTGTAGTCGCGTTTCTGGTGAGAAACTCAGCTGAAAGTAGTTTTAAGATGTAAAATATTTCAATTCACTAGATCTTGAGAGACAATTTGATGTTTGCAACGATTTATAATATTATAATCGTAATTAAATATTTCAACTTAGATGAAATTTTTCTTGAAAACACAGTCTGAGTTCTCTTTTTGAATAATCAATAATCAAATCTTGAAAAAAAATCTCATTATTTTATCTACTTTTTTTTTAAACATCCCAACATCCTTTATTTTACAAGTAAATTATTATTCGATAACCGTGAATTTCTAGATGCTGCGCCCCAACTTCTATACAAGTTTATCGAGCAGACGATGCAGCCGGGTCCCTCGGTGTCGCTCAAGTGCATCGCGATGGGCAACCCTACGCCGCACTTCTCCTGGACACTGGACGGGTTTCCTCTTCCACAAAACGACAGGTAGGACAAGCAAGCTTTCCTCGCGCAAACGCGCCTCCGGAAGACGGGAAATACGTCACACGTCCCGAAACTCGACCTACCGCTCACCACTTCCCTTTCTTGCGCCGGACGGAGGTGGTTTATAGCATCAAAAATCGACAGTGCACACGCGGGGAGATTATTCGCGGTTATTAACCCCAGGGTATTACGCGATATCGTCGGGAAATCGCTGTGGAAGCGGAGGCTTCTATCCGGCGGAGGCGGATCCCGTGGGAGAGCCTCGATAGGCCCCCGCGGGCTTCGATTCTCTGAACCAATTGAGAGGAAAATTACCAATCACGCTGTTCAGTCTGGACGTTTTTAAAAACCGGCCGGATTCTGAGCGATGGATTTAACGGGCGTTCGCATAAGTCGGGGATAACTGGCGACAGGGAGGAGATAATTTCGCGTTTCCGCAGTTCGCCGACGAATTATTATCACCGGCGGCGAGTCGCGATAAGAGTAATCTTGAGAAGGGGAAAAAGATTATGAGAAGAGCGTTTTCTCGCTTAATATGGGACCAGCGTAAGAAATAGAGTCCTCGCGGTTGATAAAAGAATCTTAAAAATCCAACCGTGACAGATATGACTTGTAGAAATAAATTTATCGGTTTAATTTTAAACCTCGAAGAAATAATAATGAGTACTCTCTAAAAGTGAATCAGTGAAACTCACTGTCACGATTATACATCAGCGATTATACATTAATTGTCAGTGTATGAAAAATTCAGTGGTATACGTAACACTGACTATCAATGTATAATCGCCGATTGATAGTGAATTTCACTGATTCACTTTTAGAGAGTAATAAAGCATCATTTATTGTGAAAATGCTAAAATTAATTTTAATCTCACGTTTGGAAATATATCGAGTTTCTTTGAATGTAACATCTATTGCGATACAGAAGAAATCTAAAAAAAAAAGTTATTCCTTAAATTCCTTCCAAACGTGTAATTTTACGAACGACAAAAGAGATCTAAAAAAATATTTCATTACTTCTAAAAGTTCTTTCGAGACTCGTAATTTAACTGACGACAAAAGAGTCTTAGCGCCGCGGACCGCCCGTCGACAATATCGAGCTTTCCTTCGCGCGAACGCGGTTGGTTTTTCTCGCCGACGGAAAATCGTTGTTGGCAGATGGGCTAGCGAGACCGATTTGCTTGCAGATTTATGATAGGCCAGTACGTGACGGTGCACGGCGACGTGATATCCCACGTGAACATAAGCGCCGTGCGGGTGGAGGACGGCGGTGAATACAGGTGCTCGGCGGTGAATCGCGTCGCGAAGGCGCATCACGCCGCCCGGCTCAATATTTACGGGCTGCCTCATGTGCGAACGATGGGGAACTATGCCGCCGTGGCCGGCGAAACGACTGTCATCAAGTGCCCCGTCGCAGGCTTCCCGATCGCCAGCATCACCTGGGAGAAAGGTTCGCCATTGTATCAATCGCGCTTTCCATTCGCTTCTGTTTCTACTCCAAAAAACTCGATGCTTTATTTATTATTGTACAATATTATTTTTCCGAAAAATAACGCTAGTTTGATTAATTGAACCAATTTGGATAGGTGTTGATGTGGTCCATTGTTCGTCTAAACACAGTTTTATATATCGCGATTCATTCACGACCACAGTTTTTTCAAATATTTTTTTTCAACGAGAAATCTGATCTCTGGGGAATTTTAAAACAACTTTTATTAAATTTTTTTTAAAGAAAGATGATACTAATAATCATGTTCTAGTTCTTTTTTAAACCAAAATAGGAAAAAATGTGTCATTTATGATTTATCATTCTGATTATATATTTTTGAAACAGTGCGCTTGCAAGATGCTGCTTTTTAAAATGTAGTTATATATATTTTTTTAGCGTAAATCGATGCTCTCTTATTATTCTGTGCACATAAAAGTATCAGAACTAAAATACTAAAATCCCTATACCCTATTACGAATTAAAAGTCTAATGCGGATGACAGAGGAGATGAATAATATGACTCTTTTATTGAAAGATTTTTGCTTTACTATTTCATTTCCGCGATATTTCCAAACCGCGGATTTTCAGCGAACTTTTGCATCCATCGCGCGAAATTGAATTATCCCATTCTTTCAATATAAAAAATTGGTCGCTCCGATATCATGGCAAATTCTGTGACATACATAATATATCAAAATACTTTCCGATCTATACTCAGACACATTTCCATATTTTGTGCAATACATATCATGTATTGCAATACATTTATGCAATACAGTCATTAAGTTTCCTACAAAATAGAGCGACAATTCGACCGAAATCAGTCGCATTCAGTTGAAAAAAATCTTCGCAATTTTTAAACGTAGGATTATTTTTTTGTAATATCCTGATTATCGTGCAACTGTGCCTCAGTCATTCGCGCTAATATTCGTCTCAATTTCGCAACTAGAGAGAACAGACATTTTCGTTATAGACACACCGGGCGAGCAGCCGACGAAACCCCTCGGTTTCATCGCGCTAGCGAAACCGACTCGTTTTTCCCGCTTTAATGAAGTCCACCGACATCTACGTGCCGCGCCTCTTATTTGTCCCATCAAACACCATGGCTGTGGGTGGTGGAATTAAACGCGCCCGCGCGAAGATTAAAATACTCGGGATGCTATACGAGGAACGCATAAATAAACGACCGCGTCTTCGACCGATGGAAAGTCGCGGTTCCTTCAGGAAATTTCCCCCCTCCCTTCTTCGTCTTCGCCGGAGATCTTTTCCTCGCGGAAAGATGAGCGGCGCGAAGCCGAGGCAAACCGAGCGTTTTTTATCCCCCGAGCTTCTCGCGTCCCTCGGCGAAAAGGGGGCTGACTCGTAATACCGAGGGAAGGCGTGGAAAATCCTTTTATTTCGACTGAGATCGCGGCCGTTCCGCCCCGCGGCGAACTTCGAGCGTTCCTTCTCGTAATGATGAACTCGACTTCGAAGGAAGTTTCAAACGATCGTTCCGCCAACTTTCCTCTTGCCGTCGACGTCGCGACGACGCTCGATGGGCGACCACGCGCGACCACCTACGGCCATTTGGTCCATTAAGCACCGTGCTTTTTAAGGATCTACGGAAATGTTTGGTTCGCTCTATCTTTATATTCCGCTAGGAGCTGTCAATATTCTAATTCTTACTTTTAGTTTTATTAATACTTTATATTGTGTTTCGCATTACATTTATACTGCACGATAATGTATTTAACTTTTTGTCCTATTTTATTTTTATGTGCACTGAGAGAAAAATATAGTTACTTTTGGACTTATTTTTGAACCATTATATTATATAACCAATTATATTTATTGTTAGAAATATTTTAAAATTGTAGTTGAAGCCAAAAATAATTATATTACTCTCAGTGTATTGTAAATATCTTATATTTGATACGGTCGATAAATGGGTCAAACTTTGAAATGAATATATTTTTAAGTTATGTATATATGTACATAGTTTTTATATTTATATTTATTATATTTTATACCTTTTAGATATGTGTATATTTTGTATTATATTTACAATTTTAAATCTTTTGGCACTCATCTGTCTAATAAAACCGTTACGTATTGCTCGCGCTGTTATTTTCGTGTTCATCTGCTTCCTGAAGTACACCAAAGCAACTCACTTTGGCAACAATTTCGAAGTCGGTTGCCGACTATGGAAGCGTATTGAACACTCGACTGCGCCGCCGTGACGTCGCCAATGTGGTGCAAAATCAGTGGAAAACCACATTTCCACAATGCCACGGTCGCGCGGGTCGTGCCGCGCGCAATGGAAAGCAAACGCATAATTTAAACTCAAATATCGCAGCTTCATGGACCGCGTGACTTTCGATTAAAACTTGGCCGCACGCGAAGAAAAACACTTTTGCGATTACGATTTCGTCCGAATTCAAATATAAGATTTAGGGTGAAAGACCGTATTACTGGCATATTAAGCACATACTTCAGTTACATTTGATTAGATATATATATAATCGATGCTATTTTAGTGTTTCAATTTTTTTTTAATTTCTTCTTAGTATAAAATTTAAGAATAAAAAGAAAAAATCAAAAATAAAATTGATTTCTTATTTTTAATATTGCGTTAATAATATTTTATATTCATATGTAAGTATTAGAGTCAAGTGATTCAATTTAATAGTCAGGTGATTCAAAATTGAGATTTCTTATTTTTAATTAATATAATAATAAATGTATTTAATGTACCCAATACTGGCAACCTCCAAATCATGTTGTTTCTAATATTGGCAACCGTGACTATATTACTGTCAGTTTTTTATATTATATTTTTTATATTATATTAAACGATATTCATATATTTATTTTTAATTAAATAATTTATATATTTAGATCAAATTTATATATTTAGATCATATATAAAATAAATTTAATTTATAATTATATAATCATTAATTTTAATAAATAAATTTTAATAGATAGTATCTAAATAATAATTAATACTTAATAACGGATAATAATAAATAATAATATAGTAATAATGGAGGGATAGCAAATAATTAATAATACTATTATTGTGTTTTTATTTTTTATCTTTTTTCTTATATGTTTTATTATTTAATTTTTCTTTTTTATTTTTATTTCCTCGAGTCTAACTTTTTTTCGTATTTCTTTCTGTTTCTCTTGTAATCTTTTCTTAAATAGGTTAAGTATATTATATGTCTGCCTGTTGCATGTCGATGTTACAGTCATTTTGCGATTTGTGTTCATATTACTGTTAACAGTATTAGGAATAACATTAAAAAAAAGGAATGTTTATTATTGGCATTAATAATTACTTTATAAAAATTATTAATTTATTCAATATTTTGCTGCTTTTGCTTAATTTTAACCCTACATTATATAAAAAATATATTTAAGTAAGATTTATAGGATTTATAGTTTAATTTATAGTTAAATTATAGTTAATTTAATTTATAGTTAAATTTCGCCTAAAATCAATCATTTTTCTAGGTACTTTTTATCTATTTCTTAGTAGTAATTGTCTTGATCCGGAAAAAAATCGCGTTTCTCAAACTTCAACTTTCTTTTAAACTGGTATTTTTTCTTTAATTTTTATGTATTTACTATAATAATAATTATAACTGTTAAATATTTTTTAAAAATTTATTACAATAATATAATACGTAGTTTTTACACTTAAAAAATTTTACACTTTTAAATTTTGATTGATAGTAATGAGAACACTGTCAGTAATATTTGGTCTTTCACCCTATCGCTGAATATTGAAAATTGTAATTTTCCGACAAACTAAGCTACTAATATTGTACAACATGAACACATGGCCGAAGCTAAAAATGGATTTAAAAAATGCTTTCCATTGCAAAATTATTAAACATAACATTTCATTAATTTTAACCAATTTTATTTATTTGTCTACACATTTTCATTCATAATTGTAATTATAATTAAAAATGGTTGCTTTAATTTAACATTATTTTTTTTCCTTCAACAAATTTCCTTCAGATCTAGCTCACTGCTTCCTTCGAATCGAATAGAACAGACTTTACATGCACGTCTCTGTCCCTTTCCCACTCGAAAGGAATCGTCAAAATATGAAGCGCGGCGAACTTTCTCCTCGTAGATGGTCAAATATTACCGACCAGCCGACGTCAGGAGGTGTCTACGAACGGCACGCTGGTGCTGCATCGGGTCGACAGCGCGACAGATCGCGGCGCATACACGTGCACGGCGAAGAACAAGCAGGGTCGCTCCGATTCGCAGACCATCCACATAGAAGTCAAAGGTAAAGTCATCTCGCTCCCGCACACCGCGCGCCGACACTCCCTTTCCTCCTCCCGTCCAACACGCACGAAGACTTTACTCGTTCAGGCTGGAGCAACAGTGTCCCACGTAAGCGTGTGCGTCCGTGTCCCAGTTCGATACGACGATAGTGATCCGCTCTGCGGGATTTTCCGCGGCCCCTTCCGCAACGAAGCCAATCGTCGTGGCAGTAATCGCGACGAGGGGCTCTCGCGATGAAGCGCCGGAACGTCGAGTCGACTTATCGGAAAGAAATCGCTCGTCAATGCGTCACGTTGTTCGCGGATCTGCACCCACGCGCCGTTAAACGTGAGAGCCCCGCGAGGCTTGTCGCGTTCTCCGTTCGCCGATCGCGTTTCGATTCGGAACATATTCTCGGTAACGATTACGGGAATCGTAATATAATAAAACGTGCCACGCGGCGATACGTCATTCAGGAGCGAGTTACCGCGGGGTTTAGAATGGAAACGGCTAGTAAAAGAATATCGTATCGATATGAAACGCGGTCGATGTATATCTCTCTCTCCGTAGGAGAATTTTAAATTGATAGCTGCGCGCGGAATCGCGGACGTTTTGTGGATTTTTATCTCGCGTAACGTAGCGAACGACAATTTTCCTCTCGATACGTGTCATGCCGGTTCAATGCCGCGGAGAATCGCCGTAGGAACGAGAATTTGTAGCTCTTCACGCGTATAATATAGTGCGTTCCCGTGGGTATAATATAGTCACGGGGCAGATAGAAGAACTACAAGCACACATGTTTTATTTCGCGAGATCGAACGGGGCTCGTCTGCCTCGTGCATGATAGAAAGCGCGGTGAACTTTCTGTGATTTAAAAAGAAATCCTCCCCCGTCGCTTTATTTCTGCCGCGAGAGACGCACCGTATACCTCTCCATTCGGCTGTAAGATTTCTTTTCCGAAGCACCGGAATATTTCGAGAGATAAATTATTTCGCAAAGAACTTCCATGCGTTTTACATTCTTAATGTCCATAAAGTACAGATTTATTGCCGATCTAATGCATTAAATGCAATGCCTATAAAAGCGGTTGTTTCAAAATTATGGTAACCTTATAAACCCTTCATTTTTACAAAGATTTATTGCCGACCTAATGCATTAAATACAATTGCCTCTAAAAGCAGTTGTCATTTCAAAATGATCCTATAAATCCTTCAAATAAATCCTTCAAATAAAGATTATAAAACCTTAAGGTTGGGTTAAATTATAATTATATTACTCGTACAAATGACGTTAAAATATTAAAATGAATTTTCATGGAAGTTTATTAAACTGAAAAAATAGAGATCTTTTTCTTCACTTTGATGTCTTTTTTTTTATTGTAGCGATAATTGAACATGACTACAAAATTTATTATCGCCTTAGTTAATTAGGGACACTGTTGTTCTGAATTAAATAACACTACTTAATACTGGAATGTTTTCTAACGAATTTTCTAACGACACGCAGTGTTTGAGACAGTAGATGATACAATTTAATTGATATTATCTTAAAAGCTTCTCTTGGATTAATAACAATTTCAGATGCATGACTTTTACGCTGCGATCACGTCGAGCTAAGCATGCAGGTAGGATATATAAAATGTGCTCGCAATTTTTAGATCGCGCAATGTTGAAACTTTTCGTGTGCCACTAATCCTGAATTTTAGTCGAGAGGATATCGAATCACAAAAATCGGCTATTTATGTACACTGAACATTTCTGCTAATTAATGGAAATAGCTCTTTTATGTAACGTCATTTATATAATCTTCATTTAAGAAATTATGTTAGAGAAATTATATTAGAAGTACCTATAATAAGCATACAGTATTGAATAAAAACGATTCTATGACTTGGAAGTGCAACGACCCCAAGATACAGGATGTCCTATGGAAAGTTGCTGAAACTAATCAGCTATCATTTGCAAATATATTCAGTTGTTGGAAAAAACAAAAATTGCGTTGAAAAGAGGAAAGTCTGCAGTTTTTAATGGGTTGAATAAAATTTAACAATATGTTTGTATATTAGTTTACTTCATTGATGAGAAATATACTAATAATCAAGTAAGCTAATGATAAATATTTCCCAAGTATCAAATTTAATAGCAGCTATTAAAAAGGTCGTCAATAACATTATAGACGACATGCTAAATAAAGTTTTCATGAGTTTTCGTAAAAGAATTGAGTTTTGTACAAATTCTCAAATGGTGCGCGCTACAAAAATATTTATCATTAGTTTATTTGATTATTAGTATATTTTTCATCAACAAAATAAACTAAGATATAAACATTTTGTTAAATTTTATTTATACCTATTAAAAACTTTCCCCCTTTCAACGTAATTTTTGTTTTTTCAGCAGCTGAATGTATTTGCAAATGACAGTTGATTAGTTTCAGCAACTTCCCACGGGACACCCTGTACATCACTTTTTGGCATTAATAATTCAGAATTTTATAATAACTGAATAGAATTTTTTTTGCTTATGAAATATTACATAAACTGTAATTTGTCTGTTGATTCGCTCTTACGTATTGAAAAAACATACGTTCTCCAAGATTCCTTCTTCTCTCGACTTGATTTCTTCCGGCGCGACGCGACGCCGATAACGACGACGACGACGACGACGACGACGACGACGACGACAACGATGACGATCGCACGTCGTCGCGATGTGAAATAAACTCTCGTACTTCCTGTAATTTGCAGTACCGCCTAAAATCGATCCGTTTAGCTTTCCCGACAATATCCAGGCGGGCGGGCGGGTGCACGTGACCTGCGCGGTCAGCGAGGGCGATTCACCCCTGAAGATCACCTGGCTGAAGGACGGCAGGCCGTTGAAGCCGCGGGAGGCCACCACGCATCAGATCGGCGAGTTCGATCTCGCGTTGAGGATACCGAGCGCGTCGACCGCGCATAACGGCAACTATACTTGCGTAGCGAGTAACGATGCCGCCAAAACGTCCCTCACAGCGTCCCTCCTGGTCCATGGTACGCAGCAAACCGGCAAAGCCAGTCAGATGCCGGAAACCCCCTTTGCTCCCCCCACTCACAGCAACTCCAAACCTCCCCCGTTTGAAGGGAAAAATTCGAAGCGATCCTGCATCACTTCGCGAGCCGGATTCCTCTCACTTTTTGGTTTCTCTCGCCCAGATGTAAAAAAAATTTTCCTTGTGTCTCGATATATATTTACCGTCGAATACTCGGATGAAAATCAGGGGGACCGCGTTGTTATTTTACACGTGTACATGTTCGAAGAGGCTCTTCCTGAAATTTATCAGGAGACTTATCTCTAACCAATCCCCGTAGTCGAGCAACAGCCCCTTTCACTTCCTCAGTGGATGCGGCACGCACGGTTCTTTTTCCCCGGGTTTATTCCGCTAAAAGCACTCTTCCCGTACTTGGCGGATATGCATGCTCCCATTGGCGGCCCGTCGGCGATGTAGCGCGATCGTATAACCGGAGAAACGGGGGAAAAAGGGCGATGATTGCTATTAATCGACGCGCGACTCCCAGCGCCAAGCGGGACCGCTTGACCGCGCGGGGATCTCGCGCGTACGAAGCGCGCAAAAGCGAAATTGAATGGGGGAAAAAAAGTCCACCATCGCGTCTTCGAATGGCGAAGCGAGGGGGGCCGTATAATTCCCGTGCAAACTTCCCGCGGACTCGTCGAAATGATCCCGACGGCTTTTACGCCGGCGCGAAACAACGGGACGTGATCAAACGTGAATTAAAGCGAGAGAAGCCTCGCCGAAGATTACATCGTGGGCTCCGCCGCGATTACATCGAGCCGTCGTTTCGCTTGCACAGTGGCAGCACGAAAATAGAGGCGAGATATTTATCACTAAAGGGAACTGAAAGGAAAGAGAGACCGCGCGCGCGCGTGTATACATTTTGTCGATGCGCGATGTGTATTACAATCCCCCGTCAACGGATGAGGAGAACGTTTCCCCTAGCTACCCGAGCGTTTACATTTCCCCGTCGAGGACGAGGGTGGCGCGCAAGCATTAAAAGCGCTCCTTCTTTCGACGAGCAAGTCGCTGCGAGCGAAACGACGAGCGAAAAACCCTCCGTCGACGACGGGCGAATGAATTCGTTACGTATCGCCCGAGGGTGATTACTGCGTCCCGTTGACAAAGCAAAGAACAAACAGGAGAACAAATCGCACCTCTACCCGCGTTCCCCACGCGGGCGTTTACTTATTACACGCCTTTCCACGTATGTGGACGATATGAAATTAACTCCGCGAGTGGTCGTCGGAAATTAGTTTCTTTGAGGTAATTCTATTTATCTTTCTCGCTCCGTCGCGATCGACCTTCCGGTGGCTTAGAGGGACCGGAGGTCTGTGAAAAAAAATTGAAATTGATTTAAGTGTCGGATTACGCCTCTAAGACCTCTTTTAAACCGCGTTTTAAATCGCTCCTTGCGATCGATCATGCGTGAAATCGACTCTTCTTCGACTCGCTGCTTTAAAATCACGAGCTCTCGTCGCACATTCGTTATTTTAATCCGGGAAGGGTTCCGGGCGCCGGCGCAAGTTAACGTCACGTACGCGCTATCGATAACGTCGGGCGCCAATTAAGGACCGTCGACCGCCAAATTATCTTGGACGAGGAAGAGAACTCTCTCGCGCGCGTCTCCGCTCTACTTGCCGAAACTATGCGACGAAATTTATCAACGCGGCGTCTCCGACAAGAGGAGCTTCTTTGTTACCTCGCCTGAGAACCCGGGCCGCGTCCAACCTCCTATCCTCCCTCTCTCTCTCTCTCCTCCTCATTCTCTCCGCCTTTGTACATGTATATGAGCATTTATATACGTATGTATCGCTGCGTATATACGCGCGACAGACCTCTTTGGGCATTACTCACGTTACGCTGTGCTATCTGGTTCCCTCTACCCGCGCGGTTCCTCAATTATTCTCAAACAACCGCGCCCGCGTTCTGTTCTAATACCCCCGGGGCTCTCGTGCCCTCCGCGCTCTCTCCCCTCCCGTACGTATAATACGTACGTACGTATCGCGCGCGGTGCAACGA
>VBVQ01005233.1:0-12332 GCA_011636635.1 Tetramorium simillimum | reverse complement strand
CCCCTCCCTCTCCCCTTCGCGTATACACCATTAGCCCCAGGAGCGGTACGTGGCCTGGCCCTTCCTCTCCCTTCCCTACGTTATTCGCGCGCCCGACACTTATTGCCGCCGTTCCTCTCTAGTACCCGCGACTTATCCTCTCGGGCCCTCCCCGGCTCGCGGTAACTCCGACTCGAGTCACTCGAAATAATCCGGAGAGCCCGGGGTCGTCACTCTTAATCACGGTCTCGTCACTTTTTCTGTAAAACGTCTTTAAAGTTGTAAAAAAAAAGGACGCTATTCCTGTGCACGGGAGTACGTACGAAAGAGCACGGTGACTTTTATTAGACTCGCGGAGTTATTCGTATCAGTTATTCGTACATTCGTAGATCGGTATGAATTTGTTCCAGGGAATATCTTGTGTGCAGTTCCGGAAAAATGGACGACTCCAAAAATTCCTCCGAAAATTTCCTTCGGAAAGGACAACGACCAGTCTCGTAGAACTGACAATAATGACAATATAACGTATTCATACTTGTTATTTATATTCTTGTAAACAATATCGTGGCTATATTTATTTGCAAAAAGAAGTATCTTATTCTATATATACGTATATTTTTTTAATACGTTATATAAATATCTTTTTCTATGTATATACAATGTACTGAATTAGCTGAACGATACAAGCTGCTGCAGGCTATATAAATGATCATTAAAAATTCAGAATTGCTGTTTGTTATAAAGTTTTGAAAAACTCCAGGAAATATTTTTCACAATTCATTCCCTACATTATATTTTTTCATTTTTACTTGTCATAATCGTTAATACACGATCGAAATATAGGAACTAACTCAAAGGACAGTGATTGACAGATTGATTTCATATTTCGCCGCGCTCTCTGCAGTAAGAAATTGTTATCGTGATAAAAATAATAGGAATTCTCTCTCGAAATTGCAAGTGAGTATGTCACCTTCGGTCACGGGAGCTTCGGTATAATTCTTATTTTCATGCTTTTTGTCAGAAAGCGAGAAATGTGCTTCGGATTACAAATTAGCTTGCGTCGGATTAGCTTGATCTATTAGCTGCGATCTTTTTATCACCGGGCAAAGTTCTTACGGCACACGTTCTGTGTGCTCAACATTGCACTTCCCTCCCCTTCTTCCGCTCTCCCGTTCTCTCTCACACTCGCGCTCTCCCTCATCTCCACACCCCCTCCTTCTCCATTCGCATTACTTGCAGTCAGCCGGCCCTCCGAGCGCTGGTACGGCGAGCTAATGAGCGACTCGAAATTATCGAATGCAGATCGCTGATGAGAGCAATTAACATCAGAATTACATTTCGACTCGGGATTATTTCGCTTGGCGGGCGTTAGTTAACGCGCTAAGCGCCGCGCGTTAACCCACCACATACGGTGCCGTCTGTCTTTTTACGCGTGGCTGTATCAAAATTAGCGTTCGACGAGCTCATTTTGAATACCACCCTCCTGTAATCCTCCCGGCCAAATTGCACATCCATCGGCGCATCCCGCGGCCGTGCATCGACGCATTCCGAGGAACGCATATGTTCGTTCGCGTACCATTAGCCTTGGATGCGGAATGTGGTTCGCTGGTAGCGCCAAACCACCCCTCACCCCGCGGATCGCTTCAAAAAGAAATCTTAAAAACAAATTAATCAAGCAACGTAAACCTAATTAAAGCCAGCCAATATTGACGGCTTTTTTTTTTATATGGGCAAGTACGCGAATACAGGCGTCCACGCGTGCGTTTAATATTTATGACAGTGACAGATAGTGAGTTAGAAGTGACTCGCGTTTCGATGCGCTAATCAAATACTGATGGATGATACGCGATTAAATTAATAATACACAAATGATTCGCTTTTGATAGTACACTAGGGCAGAGAGGGAATTTTACGACTGAAAAAAATAAGTCTTCGAGGGAAAATCAAGTTAAAGATTTAATATCATTTTTCTCTTGTTACTTTAAGCGTGCGCGTGTTTCGTTGATATTATATTGCAAATCGAATAAACTTGCTTCACTAAGGATTATTACAATTATAAGTACTTTTTTAATAAGAATAATATATTTTATTTAAAAGAGCAAAAATAATATTTCAGTAAATAATTTATTTGACTATTTTAATTATTCTTTATCGTTTTACGTTATAAACAGAATATTAAATCATTTTGCTTATATTTTACCATTATGTAGAGAGATACATTGAACAATTTATGTCGCGATGTAATTAAAAGTTATTCAAGCTTAAAAATGTTATTAAGTTTGGTATAAATGCAATAACCCATATTTTTTTTATGTAAAGTGTGCAAGCTCGGACATGATTGCGATCACTTTCTTTGTTTCACCAGCTGTTTAATCGTTAATTGAACTTATTCCTTCTGTTTATTTTCGTAGGAAGGAAAAGGAAAAAGCTCCGTTTCACTTTGCGTGGATTCCTAGTGAAGTGTATGAACTTGCGTGCGGATTATTTGAATTCTCAGACTAGTTTAATGAGATCTAAAGGCCAGAATCAAACGTAAGGTTGGCCGTGAAGCACAATTCACGTTTTTGCAGCAATTGGTTATTGTATTCAGAGTTAAGAAAGTAGAAAATTCGCGGATGGAAGCAGCTCGAGCGGATGAAACAATACGCATTGGCGGGCGGATTCCAGGCATATTGATGTACATTTTGCAAATTTCGATGGAGATACGAAGGCTCGAAGATAGTAAGGGTGCTTCGCTGATTAGCTGACCCAGCCGAGTGCAAACAGCATGGAAAAACGCGCTCTCACTCAACCATCCGAACGGGTTGCATAACTTTCTGCTCTTACTCCTATCCGGAAAGGATGGAGTTATTTAAATATTCGTTAATGAGTGCCGTGTTGCTCGGGCGTGTTGCTACAGGAAGAAAACCTTCGCGATTAGAATTACGAATTTGCCCGGTAAGCTTTCTGTTCTCAGTGCCCCAAATTTAGTTATGCTATTTTAAATCTTTGCATTTTTTCTTGTTTTCTTTTAAAAAATCTTTTTTAAAACAATCAAAGAATTTTTAAGTATACATGATTGAGACTTTATTAACATTAGAAGATAGTTGTGTAGAGTATAAATTATTTTTCTAACATCTAGTGTCTTAGAATAAATTATATTCCGATTTTTACATTCCGCAATTTACATTCCGATTTATCGTTTGTAATTATAGGATATCAATGATTAGATAAAGGGACGAGAGATAAATGATGAATCGAACGACAATGTCGATTTTATTTTTGATGATTGATTCTAATAATATTAACGATGATGATGACGGTAATAATATAATTAGAAATAATAATTATAATGACATCGATCATAATAACGTACAATTCAAAAGATTTGATTGAAAAGACAATGAATTTTTTTATCACGGACCTCCAGTTGCAGGAAAAGATACGACACACAGCATCTCGTTCAATTTTCTTGCAAAATACTGAGTCTATAATTTTTTCTCAGCCCCTGCAAAAAGCCGGCATCGAAAGTTAATTCTTGCGTTTTAATCTGCCAGCTCTGAATAACGAAGAACGCGCGAGCCTCGGGAGCCTCGGTTTATTTTCGCGAGAATAACGTGCATTTCGCGAGTGCTAAAACTCGACATAATAACAATTTTATTGTACAGTAAAACGCGACGCGTGAATGTATCTCACGGGAGATCGGGAGACGACGTGCGCGAGAACCAAAAAGAAGACGCGAGGGAGACGCGGCAGACGCGGTAGGGATTTATTTTCCCTCGTCCGTATTTTCGCGCGAGATTGAAAACTGAGCCATGCCGATGCTCCGATAACTATATGTTCGACCTCCTGTTACTTCCGTGCCGAAACGTGCCATAATTATTGTGTCGAATCATGCATAAGGTGCGGGAAAGCGTCATAAAAGTGACGATTTTCCTCAGTTTTCGAGCCGTTTACGAAGCAAGATTTTCTCTTAAATTTTAATTGAATCATTCTATTCGCGGGATTTGTTTTTCCGTGAAATTATCGAATTTCTAGTCTTATTGCATTAAAAAAAGTGTTCGCTGTCACATTTGTTAGTACATACATAAACTTGTAAAATAATTAATCTGTTTTGAACGCGTCAGTCTCTTCCTTCTCCTTTATGTACTTTTACTTTTATGTATACTTACCAACATTCTGTATTTCTCTTTACGTTTATATATCTTCGTTTACTTTTATATTTTTCTTCCTTTTCTCCTCACTTATGCATATTCTGCCAGTATACTTTCTTTATATTGCACTTTTGTATTCTTATGAGAATATTCTCAGAACAAAATGTGTTTTAGCGCTGCTACTACTACTACTACTTCGAAGCTATTGCTGCTACAGGAAATGTATCGACGACCATAAAGTGTTAATTTGATTCGATTTATTGCGGATGCGGTTCTTGTCACGTATGTCACGTGTGCGTTATTCATATTTACCGATTGTTAAAGGGCTATCGAACCTATTTTAAATTCTGATCGCATAGTGGCTTGTTTTTCAATCGTACACAAGAGAGAATTTATTGTAATATTCTGCTCACGGAAAAATATGTGATACGAGGGAGTGCACGTGTTCGTGAATATATACTGCCGGAAATGGCCATGAGAATGATGTGTGAAAATTATGAGGCATTGAATTTAATTATCCAAATGTTATCTATCTCACGTTGCGCTTCAATTTTCGTGTCAAAATAATTTCTTTTACATTGAAAGTGCATTGTGAAATACATTCAATGTTATGTTAATTATAGCTTCTTTAATACTTCAAACATCAGCGTATAATGTAATTGGATTTGTCACGAGATGCAACTTACGTTTTTATGTATTTAATAATAATATAGTTAATAACAGCAGATTAGTAAAAGCAAACACAAATAAATATGAAAGATAAATGTATAACTATACATATATGATAAATGTGACAATTATCTAAGAAATGTTCTTCAAGTGATTATCGATTAATGTGCAGGTTTTTAACATTTTTAAGATTTCAGCGAGACAGTTTCACGCTTCGTCTTATGTGCCTTTTTAATAGCCGAGAAAACGATGATCATCTTCTACGAATAATTAGCGATAATCGATGCGCGATTAATTAACTCCCGCTATTAACGATTCTCAAGCGTATCAAAGTGTCGATTACTTAAAGTAAATATACCGTGCAACTTTATTCATTTGAAGTAACAAATCGAAGCAATAAGTCGAAAATGATCAATTATCGTTTTATAATATTTGTAAGTGATAATTATTTCTTTTAATGTTGTTTGGATTCAATTTTCGCGTTACAATTTACGCTTTGAACTTTTCGCCGATTTAAACGAAACTTGCTTACGTTTCAGTATCGAATAATAAAGTGCCGAATAACATGCAAATTACGAAATCGAGTTGTTCAAGTAACAAAAAGCCGTACTATATTATGATGTATTAATAACCAATTTGAGATGAAATAAACAGAACATATTTGGCTTACATTTATTAAATGAGGTAATAAAAGTAATTGTGCATATAATACACACACTTATAATACCGAAATTATCCCAAAAGATAAAAGCGCAAGAAGAGAGATAGTTACTCAGCGATATGTACGATATATAGAATTAAATAATTTGCATCTAACTGTTACATGCGCCTGGAAACAATCGTTTTCGATTTGCTGACATTCGAACGTATGAAGTCCGGTTGTAAATAACATTTATAGAAGAGCATGGAGAAGAACATAGAACCGTGATTGATTTCCGCCGCTATTAATTGATGTTTCCTCGATATGATTTCGCACTAAATTCAGGTGGACCGTTTCCTCGAAATTGAAGTGTGTTCATTTTACTGATGATTGCAATTCGCATCCGCATCATACGGTAAATTAAATAGTCAAAAGATGTCGTCTTTGAAAAGTAACTTCAAGTATAATTAAATGATTTAATGATAACCCGCGGAGCACTCATATTCCAATTTATCTATGACACTCAAGAAACATGTGCTTGCATAATTAATTGCACGGTTTAACTGCATCACGCGCTTGAAAAAAAAAGCATAGAAAGGGGATCGGTTATGAATTGCGTGCTACGACATATCTTACAAATGCAACTACGCTGTCGAATGTTTATTTCATAACACGTTAAATATTTCAGTGAGATTCGCTGGCATGCGGTTTTGCTGTTTGTTTCTGCGGTATGTAGCGGCATGAACGACACGCGTACTGTCATTCGCACAGCGAGAGCCGCTCGTATCGTTGCGCATTATTAAAATACGATCGCAATAAGTAGCAGAAGTCATGAAATTTCTCAAGAGCCTCGTTAAAGCGAGCGGTTATTAATTAGCGCGGCAGAGAATTCGTGAATGTAAAGCAGATGTTTCGCGCGATTTACTCGTGTAGGAATTGGAATTCTGGACAAAGGGAATCGTAAATGATCGTTACAAAGTATTTGCGGGCGGTAATTGTCTCCTTAGCAACGTTTAGATTCGAAATATTCTATATCCTGCTTTGAACATTTGGTTTAAATGGTTTGCCATTTCAAGTCTGATAACGCGGAATAATGTATGAGTGGCCGAATCGAAATTCGAGTAAGTTTGTAACACGATCAATAGAGTGTGGTAATTGATACGAAATAAAAGAAATAAAATATTTGTGATGTGTATACAAAATAATACCCCTTCTTACTTAAAGATAATTATTTCCGATTCTTAGATTCGTCATGTTATGAATAAATGACTAAGTCCGACAGCATTATCTATTAGTTTGTCAATTAACTTTTTCAAGCGAATCTGCTCTGGAATTGAAGCACGTTGCAAAACCGGCGTGTGCGAAACCGAAATGCACGAATTTAATTAAATTTAGGAATTTAAAATAAGATTTTAACATTATTAATAATTAATAATAACGCATCTGACAACCACTTAGCATATTAATTTGACATCGTGTAAATTAAATCTTACGGTTTAAATCTTTAACTTCAAACATTCACTTGGAATAGTCAGTTAACTATTAACTATTAAAACTGTTACAACTGTCACAATTGACAGTTCCGAAACAGCGTTATTAAATTTATGACATTTAGTATCCAATGCGGCTAATTCGAAAATAACTATCTCCATGTGCAAAAGTATCAATGATATAAATTTTGTAAGCATGATCGTAATTAGACATGTATTTCAACATTTCAGTCGAATATGTACATAAATTAAATTATTTTTGTAATTTATCAAAATTTGAAATTTCCATTTAAAATTTTACTCGTTGTCTTCGCAAAATTCGCGAAATTCCTGGATATCGAATGAAACGTACATTTTTATTTTCTTTTTTTCCTCGTTATTTCTGCCATTGCGTTTCAACGGGATTGCATCGTGAAAGTAAGATGCATGTCGCGTGCGATTACGTTAAGAATTGCCATGCAAAAGGCCGCGTGATTATCCTATTTCGGTAATTAGTACGCGTGCCGTAATTAGTCACGTTTTCACAAGTATTGCTTTGTACTGCAGCGAATAAATCTGAGAAGAGGAGGAGATCCGAGAGACTACAGGGGATCAACCATGAGAGAGAAGGGAAAATTATTATTCTTTCGTTTCATTTGTTTGTGGGATTAATTATTTATAATTATTTTAACCATTATTCTTCGAGATATTAATTATCCCGCGCATTGCTATAACTTGTACATATTTCTGTTTTATAATTCAACGCAGTTTTTGACACAATCGACGCTCCGCTGCTGCGCATCGTGTATTGATGAATAACATATTATTTTTCATCTTATTAAAATAATGGATTTGTGTGAAAATTATATCGGAAAATTTTATATATAATAATACATGCATATATATGGTATATGCATGTATTATTATGTAATTTTCTCATATAATTAATATACACTATAAAAAAAATACACGTATTATTCACTTTATTTAACTAATTTTTTATTCTACATCAAATGAATTATACGGAATTCAGTTTTCGTATTCGTTTGTTCGGATAATTGGCGAAAAGAAAAGAAAATGAAAATTAAATTAAATGAAAACGCATGTATCAAGTCAACAATATAAATAAATAAATGTAACATTTGTTACCTTCGAAATTTGTTACCTTGGGATAATTGAGCTCTGGAAGAGATTAGTACAAATATTTAATCTTGCAATTGATATAACTTGGAATCTATTGAATATTTTATACGCGACAAGAGCACAAGTAACATTTGCAGAGTACATAGTCGGAAAAAACATCACGAAAATATAGGTTTTGACTAAGTTTTTATTATATATTTTTTTACATCATGTGAATTATACTGAAAGTTTCAGTTTTCGTTTGTTTAGTTAATTAAAGTAAAAAGAAAGGAAAATGAGAATAAAGTGAAATGAAACTATACACCGAACGAAAATACTGACACTCTTATAATAGGAAATTTTTACTAAAAAGGTTAGATTAGTTTACTCGCCTGAAAAATAGATGTATTTTTTACAATTTTTGCCAGAAAACCGTGATGTGTTAAAGAAAAATAGTTTTCTTAATTTAATAATACGACATTTTGTAAATACTTTCGTGAAAAAAAGTTGACCGTATTATTATTATTTATTTTTATAACATTATTATTTATAATGTTATTTAGTTACAACAAAACCTTTCAAAAAAAAAAAACAAGCGTGCCACGCTGACAGTTTTTCGAGCAAATGGGTAATCTGAAAGCAAAAAACCAATTATGTGCTTAAACTAGAAGCTTCAAAGCATTACGCAACGATCACAAAAGATAAAATTTTTGTTTATAAAAAAATTATTACAAATTTAAAAAATTAGTTATGACTTTGAGAACAATTTTTTTAATTTGTTTGTTTAAATATAAAAAAGTTATGCGAAAAATGAAAAATATGAGGTTGTCACATAATGGAGCACGTTTTTAAGCATATTTTGCCGTCAGTTACATGTTAGTATCATTAACCCTTTATTACTCGCACGGTATTTTTAACCAAATTATTCACATGAGATGTTGGGGTGATTTCACACGCTAACATTATATCTTAATCTTCATTTATGATGCCTTTTTTGGTGATTTACTATCTAATAAATATGATGCCTTTTTGATGATTTACTATCTAATAAAAATTGATAATATTCTATATATCTTTTATATAAAAATAAATGCAAAAGTTCTTTATTTCTGAAAAATTTATGCAGCATTTAATCGATAAAAAAATTTTACTTTATGAGTTTAGTGTATTTTTAAGACTGGGGAATATATATTTTATACATCCTACGCGGGTAAAGCAGGATTAATAATTTAGGAGGAAGGCTGTCAACGCAATTGAACTGGTTTTGGAAAAAACACATTTAAAGTTTTAGGTTCTATTATTTATTAAATAATAAAAGTTGTTATCTTTAGTCAGCTATTCTTGAACTAAATAATAATTCTTTTGCAGTGAGTACAGCTTTCTTTTGCTTGAAAAAATCTGTAGCTGATTAAAACTCTATGGACAACGTGTTGCATCTAACGCTTGGCATAATAAATACGGTACGCGTATCATTTCAAAATATTTATATAAATTATCTCTAATATTTATATCTATACTGTTTAAAATTCGCAATAAGCCTGTGTGACTATCGTTAAATATAATTGTAGCAATGTCAATTATAGTTTTTATAATTGAGGTACTGCTAAATATTGTATTCCATATCTCATAAAAAATCTGCTAAATATTGTATTCCATATCTCATAAAAAAATCTTATAAAGGCAAAAAATGTACGTCAAGTACATAAAAAACCATTTAAAAATATATGTATCTTTAAATAAAAAACTAATTACTTAAAAATAAACTATGTAATTTAGTTATATAGCCAAGTATTACTAAGACAAATCTAAATCTAAAAAAAAGCAGTTTTGAAGATACCACATACATTTAATTAATAAACTTTGTTTTATTTTTCTGTGACTGTATTGTGATTTCATCTAAATTTGTAATCGTATAACGTAAAACGTAATTAAATGTATATAGTATTTTTAAAAATGCGTTTTTTTTATTATTTAAATTTGTCCGAGTAATACTTAGCTAATTAGACTAATTTCATATGTATTTTTTATTTAATGCATACACTTCTAAATGTAAATTTTAAATGTAATAAATGCATAAACTTCTTTATATTTTATACTTATAAACCTGGCGTACATTTTTTATCTTTAAAATTTTTTTATGAGATTTTAATTTTTTTTGCGAAATCATGATAAAATTTTCCTAATATGTTTATTATCAATTTTATTCTATTTATTTAGTGTAATGAAATTATGTTAAAATTATATTTTTTTAAGTTTTCTTAGAGCTTTTCTTTTCGTAGAAATAAAGTAAAAGGTATAGAAAACATCTGCCCAAGGGCATTAAATAAATCAGTTACATTGCCGCGTGCTGTGTCCGAGTACTCCCAATACGCTTACACAAAAATAATCATAATTTCATTAATTTTTCGAATCAGTTTGAAGTGAATCCTGCGGCGCAAAATCTTAATCTTAAAGTTAAGAAGTATAACGCGATTTTTTTAACCTTTTACACTAATTAAATCCCTTATAAATGTCTTCATAATATTTATATCTCGTGATAAAAATGGAAAAAAGAGTTCTTCTCTCTCCGATTATGTATGTACAATAAATATAAATTATTTATACTTTAATACAACAGAGTAAGATTGTTAAATTACTTTATTTTTCCTTTCTCATTTTCCTCTCTAATTTTTAAATAAAATATTGGAAATTTATCTTTGATCTTTCTTATATTTTCAAGATTAAATATTACATAAATTGATATAAAAATGTAATGTCTAGATAGCTTTTTCATCGAAAAATTTCTCAAATTTGTACCAAATTTGTATAAATAAACGATGTGCAAGAAATGCTTTTCTATTAAATGGCATATTATAACTAATTTATTTAATAAAAATATGACAAATATTAATTATATTTATTCTTACAATAAGTATATTTATATTTTCTATTCTTTATATGTTATTCATCCTTTCATTTATTGATAACTTGACTTTATATCTTTCGAAACAAAAACATTTAATAATAACGTGAATCCAATAATTGTCTTATCGCGTGTGTGATATTGCGGAATGTTCACCAGTCGTACAATACTTTAATGATGTCGGCTTCTACGGAAATAATCGTTCCACATCTCATGATTAGTTGAGTACTTTCTCGATACTTTAATCAAAATACGATTATTAAACCATTCATGTCTCAAGACATGAGAAACTTTAATTAATAATTATATCATGTCATACAAGATTCTTGACATGAGATTTATGTCAAGAATTGACATGTAACGATTATAAATACCGTTCATGATATTTTATAACTTTTATATACTTGTTTTATACAATTAACAAAGGAAACTTCAATCAACGTATCATTCTTCGTACGTAATTTATTAAGCTCCTGAGAAAGCTACTGCTTCTGTATATTTGTCAACTTTTTTCTAAAAAAAAAAAAACTTAAAGAGACGTTCTATTTTTTTCTTTAATTTTCTCGACAAGATACTGAGTGTACTTTAAAGTATCTTTCACGATTGTTTGCGCCGGTATTATTGGATCGGTCTAGATACGGTTAACCACGACGAACTTAATCATGATATCTCTCTCTCGTAACTTCCCCATCTCTCTCCACTGTTATTTATCGGATTTATCGGAGTACCTCGTGTGGCGATATCGCGAGTCCGGCGGAGATTTTAATTGCGCGCGAGATGTACACGATATGCATCGAACGGAAACGGCGGCGCGGGACGGCGGATGACGATGGGTCGCACAGTCGGCGCTATTTTAGCTACTTCTCCGGGCACCGGCGCGGCGAAGCGTTCTTGATAGACGTATCTGGGGCAGGTGTGCATCGGAAAATTCTTCAGATATTTACTCGTCGCTCGAACCCGCGCATGAACTACCCGTGATGGATTAAGCCTTTCGCACGCTTCCTCCATTCACGCGTCGTTACGCGCGGTGGCAGCGTGCATACGTGCCGTCTGCCGGCATTGACGCGATCGGGAAAAATGAATAGCCCCGCGCGCGGGCAAAAAGTTCGCTGCCGTAAGCAACGAGCGGATTGCTCGGCGCAATATCTTTTTATCTGTTCCCTGTAACTCGCGCTCGCGCTCGCTCGCGCGCATCCAGCGCGCGGCAGAACATCCTCTGGGGAGCGCGTCTGACACGGTCGCTCTAATTAGCCGGCAGAATTTTAGACGCCTCTTTCGTCGCGTCACGAGACGCGAGGACGAATTTGCGATGATTTTTTTTTCCCCTTTCCTATCAGACTCGCGCCAAACTCGCTTAGATGTCGGCGGAGGAAATTTTCGTTTTCCTCCCTCTGTCGCTCCCTACTATTCTCCTCCCC
>VBVQ01005232.1:0-12333 GCA_011636635.1 Tetramorium simillimum | reverse complement strand
CTAGAAGTGAGTAAAAAAAAATAAAAAGTAAAAAAATACTTTTAAATTTAAAATATATTGTGCTATCAAATCTACCAAAATTAAACAACTTCGAATTATTATAAAATATTATTGAATACGAAAATAATATAATAAATGCAAATATTTATAAGATAAAATACTAGACACAAAAATCCGATTGATAATTTATTGTATAATTTCTGTAGCACAAGGATAATAGAATTTTTTGAAAAAAAAAAGTAAACTTTGGAGCGCGAATGAATCTTGAGAACAAAGGCTACGGATACACCGATAAAAATAATTCAAGTAAATCACGTAATCCGACGTGGCACACACGATTAAGCTTTCCGAAATACAGAAGCAATTTCGACCCACCACGCGAGAATAGTGCGGCGGCACGAAAACGGAAGGGTGCGTTGCCTTTCGGAAAGCGGAGGGCGGCGAGCGTTGTTTCTCGCTGGGTACGCGCTGAAAACGCCCCGGGAAAGTTTTCCCATTTATCGGCGGTCCCGATACCGGCAAATACCAAACGAGCCCTCGGCGCAACGGAGCCGAATGCGGCGCATCGAAGCCGAAAATATCCGTCCCAGTTTTAGCAGTCTTCGGCCCGCCGCTCTACGCCGCTCGGAAGCGGGGTAGGAAACCATTTAAAGCCCTCGTCCGCTCTCCGTCGTTTCTGCGAGCTAAATGTGTATTGTTTTGTTTTATTTCGCGGTAGAGCGGTGCCAGGCACGCCAGATCACGGAAACTTATTGTTCTGAAATATGGCGAGCGCGCCGAAGCCGACCGAGCATAGAAAGAAGGTACACCGAAATCTGGTAGGCCTGCTAATTTAATCTCTGATTATTTTTTTAATATTTCAATTTTAATTGAATAACCGAAATAACGATGACATACATGCAAATAATAGTTTTCCACGATCAAGATAAACCTCGAAAGCCAATTTAATTAAAGGAGATACAAAAATTGATAAGATTTTAAAATGTTTTTATGAATATATATAAACTGATTTATAGATATAAAAATTGATAGGTTTTTAAAATATTTTATAGAAATTATAATAACACAGACCCATAAAAAAAAGTTGTCTATGCCATTGACTAGACCATGATATTCCCATGTATTTTGGCCCGCTGAAACCGAATATGACCTCAGTTTTGCCCCTTCACGTCAGGATTTTTTTCTACAGTCAAAAAAACCTTCAAAAATCCATTAACAAGGGACTTCGCGAAGTGTTAAATTCAGATTTTAATGAAACTTGGCATAAATGTAGAGGGGGTGAACACATGAATTTAGCAATTTTTCGTTGGTGCCCAAAAACGATTTAAAGGGATGAAATCACCTTTCAAAAGTAGAGACATTTTTTGCTTTTCTCGATATATCTCATAAATTAAACAAAATATAAAAAATGTTTTATATAAAAGTTTTACAGTATAAATACCTCTATTTAACTATGCTATTCATTTTTTGAAAAAAAAATTTTTTTTTTCAAAATTAAAAAATTTTTTCAAGCGGGCCAAAAGACATGGGAATATCATGGTTTAGTCAATGGCGCAGACAACTTTTTTTTTGTGGGCCTGTATAATTATTTTCATTCAAGACAGATTCTCATTTTTGTTATCCTTATCTTTTCGTCTTGCAATTTTAATACATAAATAGTATTGATGTGTAATTTTTTTTATATATCTTCAGTAATTTTCGTGCTTTATCGTCTTAACGTAATGCGTGCTCGTAAAGCAAGATAAATGCATATGTTTTCGCGGCTTCTTAATTCATAGCTTCCGACAATCTTGAATAATCGCAGACTTCATAATATCCCATTATTGCCAGAATAAAATGAGAACTGTATTTCTTGGAAGAGAAGCGTTAAATAATTATCATGATAACTGCGCAGTTTAAAATGCGGTGTCGAAATTTGCAGGCATTTCCTTTTTAATCTACATTATGTAAATAGATTTCGAATTTCGATCTTTGGATAAAACACATTTGACAAGCTATTACAATAAGGAAATATTGCCAGTTCAATGAAAACGAAACGTTTCTCTCGTTTAATGATGTCCATAAAATTGTTATTTTTATCTCTAGCAACGTTACGCTTTCTACAATAAGTTGTATTTTTGTGAGAAACACTTAAACATCAAGAAGGGGCGTAAACAAGTGAACTTTTCTTCTTATTAATCTAGATCGGAATATAAAATTTTACATTGCCACAAGAATTCATTTCACGGGAGGTAGTACAGTATCTAATTGCAAATATCTTTATCGGGAAATATAAATGAAAAGCAGACTCGTTCCGTTATTCATTCGCACGTAGAATGTACGACCGTTCGCACCCTTTATGATGAAATATGTCACTGTGTCAAACTCTCGGTTTCATTTTCCGGGCGCGGAAACAGGAGCCCCGATTCCGCCCCGCGATAGCGTGACATACAAAATGGCACGCGTTTCCGAGCGATCGCATGCGCGGATGCTGCGTTTCGATTGGTTAATCCGCAGGGTGGGCTCCTGCGTTGCGTCAATACGGATGTGCGCGAGCGAGGGGGTGAGCCTCGCGGGCTCACGGCCCTCTCGCTTCACCCCACACTGTACCACTCCGCGTACGGACACGGAGCTATAATGGGATTTTCTCCTGTGTGCTACCCCCCTCGTTTCCCGTCCCGTCGAAATGGCCGACATAGCCATTCCGCGGAAGGCATCATCCCGCGAGACTCGTTTCGTCGTTACTACTATAATTGCATTGTTTGGGGAAGTAATCGAGTTTTCTCGATCGACCGACGGAGCCTTCACGACTATGACTATTGCTTTGTTCGAGCTGTGTTTCATGCCACGATAAAACGCAATTAATATTTAGGTGACCGGAACGTCTCGGAGTAATGCGGATGCAAGGCGCGTTTGGATTTTAAAGGCCGGTTTTTCCAACTTTTTGGTAAGCTAACTAATAGTTAAATCATACGTCTATCTTTGTTTTATCAAAGATAGACAAGTTCAGACTAGGCTTTTCAATGATATTACTGTTATGGTTACTGGTATGATTTAACTATTAGTTAGCTTACCAAGAAGTTGGAAAAACCGACGTTGGATAAATCTACGACGTTACCTTCGCGTTAACAGAGCTCAATCTATTTTTTTCACAAATGAACGTTTATAGAAATGATTCAGGACGGGGTATAGCTTTTGAATTTTCGAAGAACATTCTCCAAATTAATGTATAATTGAATCTGTTTGAAACATCGCTACTAGGTGTGCCTACACATTAAGCGTGTAGCCATTGAGTTCACGTGTGCAGCGATTTCCGATGGACATCCGTCGAGGCTGAACTCGGGTGGACGTCGTTCAGTTTCTTGAACTCGGGAGCGCGATCGGCCGAGATTCCGCAATCTGCATACCGGCGTATCCGATCGTGCTCTGAGACTCGCGTCCGTGCCCGTGACTCGCGCTCGCATGAGGAAAGAAAATGGAAAGATTTCGTGCGTGAAGTATTATTGGCGACTCGCTAATACGGGAGAGTCAAGGTGAGGATGAAGGGGTATTAGAAGTTCACGCTTGGACGAAACACGCGAGTGAGGCCGCGAGTGGCACGCGACTGATTCACCGAGCGGCTCACGCAAGAAATAGAAAACCACGTGTGTATGTATGTGTGTGTCTTTTTCGCCCGCCTTTCTTCTTCTCTTCTTCCTCGCCATAGAGAGAAATGCCGGGTGTTTTCCATGGTGTCGGATTTATTGGATTTGGTGCTGCCATCGGCCACTTTTTTTATTGGTCTAGAAGGAGATCTTGTGAAGTTTCTCATTGCATTTTGCATAATTCGATATAGCAATCTCGAGCGAGCAAAACAACAATCGTCGCATATCATATCGCACATGTAATAAAATCGATGAGAAAATTAAAGTTATTAAAGTGAAATGCAAATCGTCATGCATTAGATCATTTCAAGGACACTCATAGTATTGAGTATTTATTCATGAACAAAGTATTCAATGTGCATTAGGGTCTAAATAGAATGGCTGACTTATCATTTTAAGACATGTTTTAAGTCTTTGTCTTAAAGTAACGCACAATACTATCTTATGTCTTGTGATTTGTGGCTGAATACAAATAGCGCAACTAAGACTTTAGACATACCCAGATAGGAAACTTTTGTAATAAATGCACAATTATTGCTTCTTTACATTCACAGCATTTTGCAATAAATTTTGTCATAAAATAATTCTGCAAAACGCATATCTTTTACTGAAAAAGAATTTTATAATTACAAGTTATAAATATTGATCAAATTATAAAGCAAAGTTACTTAAAAAATAAAAATAAAAAAATTTTCTTAATATTACTTGAACAATAATTGTACAATTTTATGCTGTAACGATTTTTATAATAATTACAAAATTACTTTCTGAAATGTATTCAGTAATAACTGTGCTAAGATGATCCGCTCTAATTATACAATTATATAAGAATTTATTTCAGGCATCAAATTTTTTTTAAGTTTGCTATATGTTACAATAATTAAATTTAGAATTAATGATTTTAAAAGTGAGATTTAGACTTATTACACAATATACATATTATGTATTATATTTTAAAATTAAAATGATGCTATAATTTTTCTGTATGCGTTCTTATCTGGGTAGATAGTATTCTGCGTTACTTTAAAACAAAGACTTAAATCATAAAATATGTCTTGAAGTGATAAATCAACCATTCTGTTTAGGCCCTTACCTTGCTCAAACATATTCGAATAATGGTTCACTTGTATATATTTTTTATTTGTTCTTAGCATGATATCTAAAAGTGTATTAATTCTTTCTGTAGGGAAAATGCAATGGATAAACATGCAACATCGCGAAAGTGCAAAACCTACAGGGCCGTGGAGTTTAATTCAAACCGTCGCGGTAGAATCGAACGCGTGTCTCTAATCAGCTGTTGAGTCTACAAAGTATTATAGAAAGAATTCACGTGACGCATGACGACGCGCGGGGTGAGAGAGACACGTGGAGAAAGAGAGAGAGAGAGGCGAGAAGTCGTTCGCGTTTAGAGATCAATAAGGGTGTCGAAGATAAGCCGCCGCTGAATACGGGCTGAGCGTTAACGCGTTCGTGCCAGAGCGGATTTTCATGGCTTTTCATTTCCATACGCAACAACGGGTCATACGGCTCACTGCTCTGCACTCGTTGCATGCGCTATTATCGTTATGATCGCGTATACCACGCCGTCTCAGTTAGCCGATTAAAAGAAATCGCATCCGAATTAGCCTGGTTTTCTGCCTGTTCCTCTCTCTCTCTGTCTCTCTCTCTCTCTCTCTCTCTCTCTCTCTCTCTCTCTCTCTCTCTCTCTTCTCGCTCGGTTTTATCTCGGTTTAGGCCTCGCTCCGTTCCGTTATCGGACGACTAATTGCGTCGCGGGCGAACACGCGACCGACCACGACGACGAAACTGGATCAGCGCGCTAATGCCGATCCGCTGTGGAATTTCGCCGACGCTGTCAACCACGCTTAGCGCGATGATTTGGATAAAATGTAGATCACAATGGTTATACCCAGCACTGTAGCTGCCGACTCGCCCGGTTCGAAGGAACTAAATAATCAGATGGCAAAACTAACAATTTACGTTGCAGTTGCAATGATATCACACTGAAAAAAAGTTCTGGTTAAAAACGGACGAATCAAAAAATCTTATAAGATTGATTAAATATTCTTGTTATTAAAACAGAATTTCTGGTTATAATAATAGAACTTAATAACTTATAATAAACAGAATATCTGATCAATCCTACAAGATTTTTCTGATTCGTCCATTTTTAACCAAATTTTTTTCAGTGCAGAAAAAAGTCGATCGAACGAATCAAGCTTCGAAAAGACGTAAGTCGACAAGTGAAATCTTATTTATCGGAATTTAAATCGTCCTAAAGATATAAAGATATAAATCTTGGACTTTTAGTACCGGAAATGCGTTCTGTCGAGAGGCATTTTCAGAGACGCCGGGCGTGTACAAAAAAGTGGTCGTTTTCGAAAAACTGTACCCGTCGGCTGCGACAGCTTCACCTGCTGCAGCTTCGTCATCGTTCGTGTGTACGATAAGCGCAAGAGGGGCTCATGCTCGTCACGGCACGCACTCCCAGGCGGGACGATACCTTTGTAAATTCACCCGGGTTGTAATTCATTGGTCGCTCTCACACGTCCAGAACGCGTGACGGACGCCTTTCGGACCCTCCGTTAATTAAGCTCTTCGGCATCGTATCCTGTTAAGACCGTTAAACGACGCGGTAAATATCTCCCTTTTCTCAAATTGCACGATCGCGAATATACATATTCTGGCAACCATCTTGTAACTGCAGCTATAAAAAAACCATATTATCAGATGGCAAACGTGATCATGTATTCTTTATCCGGAGAATGTAATGTAAGCGATTGTTGTATTGAATTGCATATGTATACAGCAAAGTTATAGATATAAAAGTTTGAACAAATAAAATTTATATTGCGGCAGATTAGGAATAATGACGGTATTATTTTGTACGATGGATTATCCTATATCGCGAAATAATATTGTTATTTGTTTAGTAAATAATTTGTTTATATATATTCATATTTTTTATATGTACAAAGTAAATAATGATACAAGAATTATCTTACATAAAAGAAAGCAAGACTGGAAATATTTTAAAACATTTCTCATAGAATTTCGTTGGCATTGATACAACAGTAATCAATAAAATGAAGGAAACACGGGAATAATTTTCAATTTTCAAAAATCGAGTTAATTTGATAAATCGAAACGAATATTTCTCGATAATAAAATACTGCAATTTACAATAAAATTTTCGGAAAAGTTGCTATATAATAGGATGAAATAAACTAGGAAACTACAGGCCAAAACATTATTGACAAAATTTCGTCGAGTTTGAGTTTCTGTACAAAGCACGAAGAAACACGTTTTATATCAATCATCGTGTTTCCGCAATCAAGAACGAAATCTTATCTGCGTATGCAGAATGTCGCGAGCTAAGCTAACTGGATCGCTATAGATTTGAACCCTTGATTTCAACCCTCAATCGGCGGATCCGCCGTGAACGCCTCGGCCTAAGGTCGAGCTTAAGGTAGGAGCAAACCCGGGCCATACGTAAGGCTTAAGAGAGGGTCGGCTGGTATCTAAGGGAGGAAAGGAACACGCGATCAATACGGGAAGGACTAGCGGTGCCAGACCAAGGCGAGCCCCGTCGACCACCAACCTAACCCGATATCATCCCATCCCATATAGCACCCACCCAACCTACAGTTACCTTTGACTCAGCCCACGTCTCTTTCTGTCTTTCTCACGCGCACACCCTGACTCACTGCGAGTCACTGCGAATCGCATTTTCTCTCTCTCTCTCTCTCTCTCTCCTCTCTTTCTCTGCCCGATTTCCGCTCAAGCTACTATCGACGTCCTTGACTCCCGATCCGATCGCTCGTTCCAAAAGCATCTCAAGGCTGATATCGTAAAGTTCACCGGGTAGCATCAAACGAGCTATCTAAGGACGGCTGCGAGCGATGCGTTCACTTGGCGAGTATTTTGCCAAGTTCAGACACGAGTCCCTTCGCTAAGTTATGCCAGATATTATAAGGTTTTACATGATTACGCTCTGTACAAGCCAAGTGCGATAAGGTCCTATATAATTTAAATCTGGTATTAAAATGTCAGATGGTAACGATGTTAATACAAGTCAGACTGATGATGGCAGTGATTATGGAGCACAGAATTATTCTCAGATTGTCAGATTGTTGAATAATGTCTTGAGCACTTTTTGCTCGAACATTGATATAGAATAAAGATACTACAAAAAAAACTATTCATCCCACCTAAATTGATAAAATAGTTTCATCAAAATACTCTTATGTAATATAAAATAATGAAGAATATCAAAATCAAAATACTTTTGAGATTTTATAATATCGAGAGGATTAAACATCTCGTCCTAATTGAAATAACTTTAACGTATTTTTATAAAAGAAGAAAAAGATATCTTTACAAAAAACTGTTTGAGAAAGCATTGTGGACTGTAAAAAAAATCTATTTGCAATGTATACAGGTGATAAAAGTTTTATGGTGTACAATTTAATAAAAACAAAATTGCTAAGAAGATTAACTTTTTACATCAAGGAATATATCAAGACGGCGTTGATATTTCGTTGACGAGAGGAGAATATAAAAAAAAGGAAATGAGCCGAATATTCTCTTGTACGAAAAATATATACGAGGGATATATATACATTTGATATCATTAAACCGGTGCTGTGTAATTGCCAGCTGCTACCATCTGGCCTCTACTAATTTTAAAGATTAGTACGCCGCATTGCATTAATAGTTACGCCGCAATTATATAAAACTTGAATATTTGCCGTTCCATAAAACGTAATTGGAGTGGACGCGGCCGAGGTTTCCTACTAACCTACCTTTTCGCATTGCTCGTTTAATGTCTCTTAGAATTTATTGTTATGTCTGGATACATTCCGAGCGTACGATAGGACGATTAGCGCTTCCCTTCTTTCATTTAGCGCGTTTTTGATCGGATTACGCGTTGAATATTGAAGCCGAAAAAATATTTGTATGATTGATATAATCCTGTGCTAAACGCAAAATTATAATTAATGCTAAATTGCAATTAATGGTAAAACGACAAATATGGAAATAGCCTTTATTCTCTTATTATCGAATATTTTATTAATTTTTATGACTCTCTTTCTCTCTATCTATTTCTCTCATTGTTGTTTTTTAATAAATATTAGATAAAGTTTCAGTAAATAGAATCTTGTATACATTTTGCTGTATACTCCAGAAATTTGCAGCTGGTAACGTTGAGCAAAAGTCGACGAGATACGATTCAATTTCGCTAAAATCGAATTTCCAGTGAAACGCAATATGCGTGATGTAAAATGTCAGCAAAGCGCTGCGAATGCATTTATTATATTCCCGGAATGCGGTAAGTATTCCCTGGCAATGCGTTTTCCTTTGTTGCTGCCATCGCCGATGGCGGTGAAAGTGTAATCACGATTATTCAAGAAAAAAAAAATAGTTTCGTAGGAATCGTCGTTTCTGCTCCGTAACTTCCGTGGGACGCGTAAACGCAGTTCGACTTTCGTGCTGAATCCGATCGATTTAAAGACGACTGGCCTGTTTATCCAGATCGATGCTTTCCCTTCTGCGTGATGGCTTTTTTAATGCTCGTCGTTGCTTAGTTTACGATCGTCTTTTTAACCTTTTCACAGCTCAGCACAGCGGCAACCTTAATTAAACGCATATGTGAAATCTCCTTTTCTCTCGACTTTCCACGCTTTACGGTTATCAATAATCGCAATTATTACAATTATTTAACCGACGGAATATTACCGCTTAGGTATATATAATGCATCAATAATAAATGTCGCCACTATTACTAGTTTATTATACATTTTCATGTATGTGTGGAGAAAGTACAAAATATGTAAAAAGTTATGAGAACTTTATGCAATTAGATAAACTAAACGACTAATGTTCATTTATAACCAATGAAGATTAATTTTAATTTCGGTGTAACTTATTTTATATCTTTCCTTAGTTTCTTTCTAAAAATTAAAAAAGGATAAAAAATAATTTCAACATGAGATTATAATTAATTTGCATTGATGAAAATGGACATAAATGAAAAATATAATATGCATCACATAATTTATGTAAATATCCTGGTATATATTTTTATCTAAGCAGATTACAAATAGCCATTGAATTTAAAAAATAGAATTCGAAACTATTATAATATTTTCCTATCTTGAATTGTATCTCTTGTAATAATTTAAAAAAAAATAAAAAGGATCTAACTAGATCTGTAAAGAATATAAGAATATTTTTTGATAGTTGCATTTGATTCAACGTGGAAATTGGGTGTTCGCCAAAACGAACTCGTCAGTTACTCCTCTCTAGTATGTATAGTCAAGCCGCGAAAAGTCACGGTCAAGAAAGTTAAAAAGTTGAATGGCTTTGCATACACTGTATGTGCTGTAACACACGTCGCACATTCCGTGTCCGTAAAAGTTCGAGTGTGCGGTTACTCGAAGAAATTACCTGCGCCGCTTCGTGGATATTTCAAGTGCGGGAAGAGAACCCCATCTAGTACTTATAGACATGCATGCCAACAACATTACCTTATCCGAGAGAAAAAAAACGTGAAAGAATCATTTAATTAATAAATTATTACTTTATATAGTACGTTTTTATCTATTTGGAATACACACACAGATATTACATTTACCTACTTACATAAATAATAACTAACATAAATAAGTTCTTCTTATATAAATTGAGTTTTTAATTAATTATTCATCTTTTTATAATGATATCCAGATGAAATAAAAATTATGTTTTTTACTACAATTGATGAGAACGCAATTTTGAAGATATCGAATTTGAAATTATTAATTGCGTTTTAAATACTTGTGTTACAAATATTGTATTAAATTACATTTCACGAGACTGATTTTTGTAAGTAATTAATTTCATGCACTGAAAAAAAATTCTGGTTAAAAACGGACGAATCAGAAAAATCTTGCAGGATTGATCAAATATTCTGGTTATTATAATAGGAATTCTGTTTATTATAAGTTATAAAGTATTGAGTTCTATTATAATAACCAGAATATTTGATCAATTCTACAAAATTTTCTGATTCATCCGTTTCTAGCCAGAATTTTTTGCAGTGTGGTTTTTTTCTGGATATACGTAACACTCCACGTTGCTATCTAAATCTGAATATGACTAGGAACCGTGTCTCTTTTTTCTTGAGTCTCAAGCGGTTCTTCGCCGTTCACCCAGTTCGCGCAGAAATCGCGAACTTTCGTCCGGTTGAACGGCTAGGAAACCGCCGGTCGTCCATCCGGGACGAAGTTTCCTATCGCTTCTCGCATACGGAGCAATCAGCCGGGAAGCAGAAGGCACGGCTCGCCGTGGCAGACATGCAACCATCAGCAACAAGTAAGACCTTATAGCACGGTGATCAACTTGGCTGTACGTTCCTTCTCATTCCATCCAGCCAGCCCCGGCTCTGACTCGCTACTTTGCTAACTCTTGCCGCGTATACAAAATTCACTTAGGTCGACCTGGGCGCATCGCTCGCTCACGCGGAGACGTGATCTAAATTACACCGCGCGCCGCGCCGCGCGAGGGTAACATGCGTGTTATACCTCCACGCCAAGTGGAGGAAAGTCTCTCGCCGCGAGGCCTTGATTGATGTGGAAAGTGGAGCTTACTCCTGGCTCGATGGCCCGAAAGAATAGCGATTGTTCTGTCGTGTCTCTGTCGCAAGGCCCATCGAGCGACGATAGCGGATCTTACGAGTAAGCTCTTCTTAGCGAGACGAGAGAACGGGCCGAGTAAAATACTCTATGTTGCACCTTTAAAGGAAGAAATCGCTGAAAATAATCGGTGAAGGATAAATAATTTTCCACATTCCCGTGTGCATTATAGACAAATGTATGTATACTCGTTTAACCCGTACGTGAAAAATACCGTTTGTGTTAATTCATTCAACCGTGAAGCATGTCATTTCGGGTTTATGACGTTTAAGTGGCGTTTTGTGCTCAAAGCATCGAACGACATGAAAACGACGAGTTCCAAGATCGCGGACGGTAATGTTCGTGACTCGAAAGTAATCAAAGTCACGGAGACCAGTGCCTGCACGGTCAGGCTTCGAATGGACCTCCATTTGTGTGTAATAAATTATTATTTATTACCCAAAAAAAAAACATCTAAACAGAAAAATAATATTTTGTAAATTTATACGTATGGAAAACATCTCCATCTTGTCCCTCTTCTGATAATTATAGATGTCAGCTTTGCCATCGTATTATCTCAATTGCAGCGAAAGATGTGGTTACCCCGTCAGTATCATAGCATTAGTAGCATCTTTAGGGTGTAGCTGCTCGCAGTCGGAGTTGCGGCGGGAAGCGTAGATGTGGTAGCGGGCACCGCAAAAGAAGAAAGAAGGGGGTGGGAGAAAAAAAGAGCGAGAGAGAGAAAGAGAGAAAGAGGGAGGAGAAAAATAGCTCGGTTATGATTACGGGTTACCGGGTGGCGGGGGTCGCCCCGACCACGACCCTCTTTTACCGCTACCGCGCGGCGTAGCTGCCGCGTATTAATGCGATACACGATAGCCTGGTGGCTATTAAATAAAAAATATGAGAGCAAAATGGCTGCTTTCGCGACGATACGTCACTGAGAGGCGTGATTTGTACCGAAGCCCGAGCCGCCGCGCTGGGGTAAAAATTGGTCGAGCCGCCGTGTACCAGAAAGGGGGACAAGCGGACCGGGCGCAGGGGGGGGTTAGGGG
>VBVQ01005231.1:0-12323 GCA_011636635.1 Tetramorium simillimum | reverse complement strand
GTAAAATTCTACGTATTTATGATTTTGCAGTCAGAAGTAAAAATAAGATTTTAATTTCTAATAAATTTTTTACGCTGTATACACTGTAAAAAAAAACAAATTAAGGAATTACTTTTACTTTTATACTGCAAAATTAGAAATAAATTAATTTAAAACTATTAAAGTGTCTCAAAATTACATGTAATTTTACACAAATTTTTTACAGTGCATTCATAAATCTCGCGACCCGCTGAGTCACGATTGGCCGCTGACCTGTCCGACTATCGCCGGTAATCAGTAATTGCCCGGATAACAGGAACGCCAGTTTAGGAAACTCGCAGAAGCGGTTGTTTCCCCGTTTTCGTGTCGTTCCATCGTCCCGAGTAAGAGAGAGAAAAAGAGAGAGAGAGAGAGACCGAGATCGGGAGATACGGTCCGCGCCGAGGACAAGCCTAACATCCTCCTTTTCCAGTTTCCTTATCTCGCGACCGGCTACATCGCATTGTGCGCGCACTGGATGTAACAACACGTCGCGCTTCTTCCTCTCCTCGCCCGTGTGGGATCTCCCTGGGCACTTATCGACGGGAGAGATTTCTTCCGCGAAGAAGAAGAGAGCATCGCATCCGCGGGAAGCGTTCCGCGACGAATCCTAAATACGGGGGGCCCCGCTATACGATTGTGTCGCGGGTACAAGTTACTCACGTAATACCGCAGGAGAGTACCGTCTTTACTGCCGGCGCTCTTCTCTCATTTCTCTCTTTCGTTCTCGGAAAAGAACACGAGCATCGCCACGCACACGTCTATCCGCGAGATCGTTGTGTACATACGCGCGTACGTAATACCGCGGGCCATTGTTCCGATGCATCTCTTCGTTGCGTCACATCTGGTCGCCTCATCGACGCGCACTTGCGCTGCACGCACCGACGCGCGAAAGGAGCGCGGAGGCTCTTATCGGGGGGGGGGGAAGCTAAGGAAGAAGCGTTAAACAACGTGAGAAAAAATATATATAAATGTAAAAATAAGATTATACGTGAGAAGAATGTGGAAGATAAGATTTATTTCAAATTATGTAATTTATTTTACATTTAAATCTATTTATTTGATTTCTGAATGCACACAGCGTTCTATAGAGTCTTCTCTTCGTATAAAAATCTTCTAAGTCCTATCCTTTACGCCTTAATTAACATTTAATATTCGCACGGTTTAATATTCGAATGTAACAAGAAAAACTCTTTTTGTCGAACGATACTTTGTCGTTTTATATATGTTATGTACTTACGTTCCGTCCTATCATGCGCGAAGGACGCGAAATGATCTGCGAAACCGCGACCGTCACATCGGCAAGAAAGAGAGAAAAAGAAAAGGGACAGAATGTGCCATGAAGCTTATTACGTGTCACACGGAAACCCGTTTGGCGAAGATGGAAACGGGTTTGATAGCGCTATCTCGACCTGTCTTTACATACGCCACCGGCAATTAGACAAACCTGAGTCACTTGGCGTATTTATTCCAATTGAATTTACATAAGTATGAGAATTGTTTATTTATGTGCACTCTCGTCCGATAGTGGTTTTCTAACGTTGAATTTTGATAGAGTGGATTTTGATAGAGTGATAGCACGACATATCGGACGAACTGATGTAAGGCAAGTTGCATTTTGCATCACACTTGTCTCATGGTTCGATATTAATTAAATAAATTAAGATAAGACGTGAAAGATCCATATCTCCTGCGAGAAATGTACACGTTATTCACTCGCTAACGATTAAAAAGCGTCAGCTTTAAAATGAAGTAACTTTCCACTGATCATTTTTCTCAAAAATCTTCAATAAAATGTCATTGATTATTCCTTAAATACCAGTTTTAAGACCTTTACCCTTTAACATTTACAAAGCACGTGCTTCTCGATGAGATTAATTATAAATTAGCCGAAGAGTACGCAGAGCTGAGGGGAGATCCTATAGAATCACACGTGCGCCGTTCTATCCCGCGCGTAAAAGTATGTCATTGTCCCCCGTAGAGTATATACGGATACGAGTACGCTATGTGGCATTCAGCTGAGAGCATATACCACGGACACTTACGATCGTCCCGAGCAACCTCCTGAGAAACCCGCCTTTCGCCCGATGCAGGCGTAGCTAGAAGGGAAAGGGTGCACCGTCCTCAATACGGGGGGGCCGTCCCCAATGGTGGGGCACAAAAATCGATCGAATTTGCCAACGTCGATGATGTAACAATCATTAGCTTACTAGGCGAATTAAGAATCGAATTTAATAGATTAATTAAACGTCAGCGCGTGGCTTATTAAATTATTAATTATGCGCTGATAATCATTGGTTTAATTGAAGGAATGATTAAAGGAATGAAGGAGACCTAATATGAGACAGCAAATAATTCATTTTAACAGCAGAATTTAAATTTTCATCTCTCCCCGTGGTAATTTCTCTTCGCTGTCCCTCTAGCCCGGTTTCTAATTCGTAAAAGGTAAGAAGATCGCTTAATAACACGACTGCGCTAATTAACGTGCCTTTCGTAAACGAGCGCACGTCGTAAATCGTCGGAAACCGAGCGATCTTCCGCGCCGACCCAACATTCTTGCTTTCGAAACGTCGTCTTTCAGATTAAGGGGACCGAAATTCCGGTTGAGGAAGAATCTGCGTATGCGAAACGTTTTCAGTTACTTTGTCGCTCTTCATCCACCAAGGTCGCTGATTCAGCGCAATGATTAAACGCAAAAGTCGAGTAAGAACGAGTACACGATACGCGTATATGGAAAGCCGGACGAGACATTTGACATTTCTTTCCGAATATACGTGAGTTTAATATTAAGGATTTGACGTCAAACGCGATATCGTCTCTTTTTTTTCTTCAGGTACGATTTCGTAGTGATCGGTGGTGGCAGCGCCGGTGCGACCGTCGCGGCCAGATTGTCGGAGGAGCCGAGATTTTCCGTATTGCTGCTGGAAGCTGGATTGGACGAGCCAACGGGCACCCAGATACCTTCATTTTTCTTCAATTTCATCGGCAGTGAGATTGATTGGCAGTACACCACCGAGAGCGAGGATGAAGCCTGCTTGAACAAAGAGCACAGAAAATGCTACTGGCCTAGAGGAAAAGTATGTAAGATTAAATATGAAAGAAAGAAAGAGAGAGAGAAAAAGGAGGAGAAACTGTTGATGCCAGTTCTTTCCATTTTTCTGTCAATTTATCTAATTAATTCCAATTCCAATAAGTTCTCCACTTCAAATTATATCAAGTTTCAATGTTGACAATTCAATATTTTCATTAAAAATCTTTAATATTCTATGTAATTAGAACGTGAAATTAATAAAGTTTTTAATCTAGTCAGTATCCAAATTTTCTATCAATTCTTCTAATTAATTCCAAGTAAATTCTTTACTTCAAATTATATCAAGATTCAAAGTTGACGATTCAATATTTTCATTTAAAATCTTTAGTATTCTATGTAATTATAGAATGTGAAATTAATGAAGTTTCTAATCTAGTCAGTAAATCCAAATTTTCTGCCAATTCTTCTAATTAATTCCAAGTAAATTCTCCACTTCAAATTATTATCAAGATTCAAAGTTGACAATTCAATGTTTTTATTTAAAATCTTTAGTATTCTATGTAATTATAGAAATTAATGAAGTTTTTAATTTAGTCAGTAAATTTTAAAATAAATTTACTAGCTTCAACTTAAAATTAGCAAATACTTCTTTGTCAGAGAGACTTCGTTCGTGAGGTATCCGTATGAAGCTATAGCATGAAAGCAGATAACGTGAAACTTGAACCCGTAGGTCCTCGGCGGTACAAGCGTCATGAACGGGATGACGTATATGAGAGGATCGCGCAAGGATTACGACGACTGGGCGAGGCTCGGCAACGTCGGGTGGTCCTATCGCGACGTCCTTCCATTTTTCATACGGAGCGAGGATAATCAGCAAGTGAACAGCATGGATTACGGGTATCACGGGGTCGGCGGGCCGCTCACGGTCATGCAGTTTCCTTATCACCCGCCGTTGAGTTTCGCTCTCCTGGAGGCCGGAAAGGAACTGGGTACGTGGTTAGTCGCGAGGCTCGAGCGAACAAGAGAGAGACGACCCCTTTAGTTTTTACGTGTAAATTCATCAGGATTAACCAAAGAGACCCGAGACAGCTAGATTGTCGTTGTCTCACTCTTTTCAATTCAATTATTTCTATCTGTATCAGGATACGACACGGTCGATCTGAACGGACGTACCCACACCGGGTTCGCCATAGCGCAGACCACATCCAGGAACGGCTCGCGGCTCTCCACGGCGCGCGCCTTCCTCCGTCCCGCCCGGAATCGCCCGAATCTCCACATAATGCTGAACTCGACGGCGACGAAGATCCTATTCGACGAGAATAACAGGGCGGTCGGCGTCGAGTTCGTCCACGACGGGATGACGAAACACGTGTCGGTGGCGAAAGAGGTGGTCGTGAGCGGAGGTAATTCCAATTGAGATAACCAACTGGCGTTCGTGTGTAATTTAAACCGGCGCGAGTCAGGCAAATCTCTATGGACCGCTCCTATCTCGAGAGCGCTCGAGAGCACATCGGGCTTCCGTCTTATCTCCGCCGCGGAGGAAAGCTGAAGGAGGCGCAGCTACATTTCTATTCATGTCGAGGACGCCGTGTATACATATAGAAATGTGTGTTTAGAAACATCACACGGCCTCCGCATACACATACGGGCACACAGAGTCAGTCTTAATTACTCATCCTTCCGCAAATTCTCTCGAGGGATAGTAATCGATTTCTCCCGAACAATACGGATTGCGCACCTTGTCACGTCCTTGGGGGTATCAGGCATCGCGGTAACATTAAAAAGCGATGGAAGATAAAATACACCGCCGATAAATCCCGATGTTTTTAACAACTTTACGAGAGATAGTGAAATTAAAAGTTATTTTAAATAGATGAAAAAATGATTTTTCCATTTTTCATCTCTTTATAAATTAATTTCACAATTGTTTAAGTTAAATAATTGCGTTAACATTATCTTTCATCTTTCATAATATTATTGAATGGTGAAACTTGTATGATTTGTCGTACATTTAACGTTATTATTATCATGCGCACAAATCTTGGCAATGAAATCGTCGCGTGTGTCTTAGGTGCCGTTAACTCGCCGCAAATCCTCTTAAACAGCGGCATTGGACCTCGAGAGGAGCTCAATGCGGCCGGTGTGTCGGTTGTCCGCGATCTTCCGGGTGTCGGCAAGAATCTTCACAATCACGTCGCCTACACGCTGACCTTCACCATCAACGATACCGATACCACTCCTCTCAATTGGGCGACCGCCATGGAGTACTTGCTCTTCAGGGATGGCCTGATGTCTGGCACAGGTGAGACAGACTGTTCAAAATGTTTATTTGAAAAATTTCCAATTGTATAAAAATGAAATGAGAATTTAAAAAATATTTTCTAAAATTGATTTGTTTGCAATAAGTTAGGAAAAAGTTTTTCACCCCCAAAAAAAATATTTTTCATTTAAAGTAATTTTTCCTATAATCTCATATTTTTAAGCACACTGTTTTACAGCAAACATATTCCTCTTTCAATAAAGTAAAAAATACTTTTTTTTATCTTAAATACTTTTGTTTATAGTATTTTTCTCTTGATTTTAGAGGAATTCTCTTGAGGTCAAATAAGAGTAAAATCCTCTAAGATTTAATATGGATTCTACGTATATCAAAATTATTTTTTTTTGGGTGTTAATTTCTTGAAAGATAGATTAGATTTAGCGTGGCTCTCGGAGAAAACGTTAAATCGGAGAGATTGTTAGCTTCGTATTCTATCAGTGTGTTTTTAGTCAACAAGTATAAACTATCATTGGCCCGTTATTACATTAGAACTCGAGACTTGGGATCGAGGCTCCCGCTAGAGTTGCAATTTCATTGATCGGGGCAGCGCGGTCGTGTTAAAGTACCGGCCCGCTTCTCCTTCCTGTTTACCATGTCGAAGGATGTTGCATCTCGGAGCGTTAATTCGCGGGCTTCGTGCACGAGCAGTGAAAGTGTATTATTGCACAATGGTCACGTTCGTGGGTTCTGTCGACCCGCGATTACGTGACTTATCCGGACCGGCAGATCTATTTACCGTCGTCCGAATTGCGGGCCGACTTAAATCCGGTCGTCGCCTCGCGCGGCAATCGTGATACTCTCCCTTTACGATTTGTCAATGCGAACTATTCGACTAGCCTCGTTCCGTACCGTTATTTCGCACACTCTCTATACATTATATTCGAATGTTATTTCCCAAGCGTAATTCTGAAGCGTGATTCAAAGAAAGAACAAGACTGAGAAACATAATGATGAAAGAACAAAATATGCATATAGAGACTAGTACTAATAACATTAAAAGTTAATCAACTTAATGGAAATAATTATCTGATATAACTTTGTATATGTCAACAGCTACTAATTTCTCTCGTTGCGATATTATTAATTTAAGTTACAATAATTGATACATCAGCAGTCTCATATTTATATTAATCTTCTTACAGATAAATATTAACAACCCTTGCAGAAAAGTATTACTGTGCAATAATAAATTGGCCAGTAATAAATCACTATTATAGTAATAATTTTATTATTGTGTAAGTAATAAAATTACTAAGCAACAATAATTAATTAACTAGCCAATTTATTACCGCACAGTAATACTTTTCTTCTAGGGAACTCATTCAATAATTCTGTCATTTATTTTTCTATAAATTACATTTGCATTCCCATTACATTACAGGCTAAATTATATCGCGTGTGCTAGTAAAAGACAGTTAGAAAAAGCTTTATATGTATACACGAATGTATATAAGGTAAAAGAAGATATATGCGCGCGAGAAAGTTCGTTCGAGATCGTTATTTCGTCTTTTGCACGATCATCTAATTAACGCGCTCAATTATATCTTATATCTTATACGTATCTTTCGATCCCTGATCGCAGGCAGCAGGGTAACTGTTGAAAATGAATCGAGCGCATAGTTTCGCGTCGGGAATTCGCTCGAGTAAATTGCTCGGAAATTTATGTAGATACATAACCCCGTCTCCGTGTGTATCCCTTTCACGAGACTAACTCGATCATAACCCAGAGCGCTTTTTAAGGCATCCAGCACGATCGGTAGCCCCGAGCTGTGCTAGTTTTTAACGAGCGTCACCTCCGGCGCTGAACTCCTTCACGTCTGAGATTCGCGTCTCTCGCACGAAACGCCATCGGCGTGGCGAGACGTTATAATGGAGCACAGTTTTTTCGCTAAATGCAGCTCGCAAAATCGCTTCTCTTAAAATCGGTCTCGTGGATCAGTTATGCGATTCGGCTTCGGTTAAGTTACATAAGGGTAACGATCCGGATGAATTAAGTGCATTGCAAAATTATCGATTGCATCTTGAGCGATTCGAAATACTGATGTTTCGAATTTTCGTTTGAAAGCGAAGTGGATTGTGGGTTAGATCAATATGTCAGATCAATATTGAGAGAAAAATTAAAAAATATTAACAGGATTACTGATAAAATTTTCGAATAAATCAGAAATTAAAGCAAATCAGGAGGCTCACACACCACCTCAGCATCAGTGAACAAGGATTAAATTTTTTATTTATTAATTAATGATATATCGGTATTGAAATTCACGAATTATTTTAAACACACAAATGCTTGCAAAATGCAGCAGATTGCTTGACGTATCAATTATTGTTGCAAAAATATTCTTTTTAATAATGTAGAATTTTTGCTCATCATATTGTGATCATGAAATATACAATTGTGTTACGCATGCAATTATTTACAACAGTTACACATATATACCCAGATAGGAAACTTTTGCAATAAATGCACAATTATTGCATCTTTCCATTCACCACATTTCGCAATAACTGTCTTAAGATGATTTTGCAAAACGCATATCTTTTGCTAAAATAGAATTTTACAATTATAAGTTTTAAATATTGACAAAATAATCACGCAAAGTTATGTAAAAATGTAAAGTAAAACGAATTTTTTATTATTACTTGAATAATAATTGTACAATTTTATGCTGCAACGATTTTTACAATAATTACAAAATTAATTTCTGAAATGTATTCAGTAATAATTGGTGCTAAGATGATTCTTACTAATGTTACAATTACAAAGAAATTTATTTTAGGCATCATTTTTTTAAAGATTGCTACATGTTGCAATAATTAAATTTAGAATTATTGATTTTAAAATTTAGAAAATGTAGAATTATTACGCAGTATATTATACATATTATATTTTAAAATTAAAATGAGGCCAAAATTTTTCTGCATGCGTTCCTATAATCTGAGTACGTATAAAATTATTTACAATTACATACATAATAAATTATTAATATTAAATTTTTGGAGATGAAGAGGATACTTAGCATTGCGTTGATTTAGGAATATCCGAGGTGACAGCAATGATAAACACTAAATATACCGACCCGAGGGAGGATCATCCCGACGTGCAGCTAATCTTTGGCGGTTACCTGGCCGATTGTGCGGAGACTGGTATGGTGGGCGAGAAGAAGGGCACGAACCGCAGCATCTATATTATCCCGACTATCCTGCATCCGAAGAGTCGCGGTTATCTGCGCTTGCGAAACAACGATCCACTCTCGAAGCCGCTGATCTACCCCAAATACCTAACTCATCCCGACGACGCGGCCGCTCTCGTAGAAGCTGTTAAGTTCAGCATCCGATTATCGGAGACTGAGGCGCTCAAAAGGTACGAACTTTCGAGCCTCGGTGGCTTTTCCGTGGAAGAAAAATGAATGAACGCAAATCTTACATTACTTTAAAAAAATAAAATTTTTAATTTGATGATAGTTAATATATCTTATTTTTGCTATTATTTTTTCATATTTCCTGCAATTTCTTATTTAATTCTCTTTTTAATAACGTATTACTCGCATCAAATTTTAACGTAGAATCGTTTATAATTTTATGTGCAAAATATCTTGACGTATGTGTATTTTAATGCACACTTTATACGTCTGTGTAGTTTAATGTTGCATCTACAAATGTTGCTTATTATGATATACGGCACATAAAAATATTAATATTTCATATTAATAGAATTATATTCCATTAATATGGAATACGTTGTAATCAACGCGAATTATAGATTGTCTGATGAACTTAAACTCACACTTAATTCATGCTTTTTGAAATGAACTTAAAATATTCACGAAACGGAATATTTCGGAATGAAATTAAGAATGCACGCGGCTTAAGTTCGGAAACCAAACCGAATTACTTAAAAATCTTGATTTGTTGATTTGACTTACTTAAAAATCTTGATTTGTGCTCACGTGGATTCCTTTTTACAGGTACGGTTTCGAGCTGGACCGAACGCCTGTGAAAAATTGCGAGCATCTGAAATTCGGTTGCGACGCTTATTGGGAATGTGCGATTCGTCATGACACCGCGCCCGAGAATCATCAGGCGGGATCCTGCAAAATGGGACCGCCAGACGATCCACTGGCTGTAGTTGACAATCAACTGCGAGTTAGAGGAGTGCGAGGTGTAAGAGTGGCCGACACGAGCATCATGCCGAGGGTGACGTCTGGCAACACGAATGCGCCGGCGATCATGATCGGTATGTAAATCTTCCTTTTCTCTTTCCGTTCTTCTTTTTACAACTGTAAATACGTGTTACAGGTGAAAGAGCGGCAGACTTTATCAAGAAGACCTGGATGGGTTGATTCGAAATTATTTAATCAAACAATCCAATTGCATTGTTCCATTACCATTTTGCGCTAAGAACATTGTGCTTTTCCACAGTTAAATAACTGACAAAAATGAAAAGAAAGTAAAAGAGTTTGGAAAACGTAGAATGTTTATATAAGAAATTGAAAATATATATAAAAATATTATTCTTAGATACTCTAGTATAATATTATTTGAAAATAAGTAATGTAAAAATTAAGTGGAATACACGCGCGCGCGCGCGCGTACGTACACGCGGACACTCGTGCAAATAATTCTCTTGCGGATTGTGTTACTTTGAATCCTTCTACCGAAGATGAGAAATAGAAATTTTACATGACGTAAGTTTTTGCATCCCTTCGACAATTTTGCAAAATTTTGGTTAGTAATATTAATTAGTTTAATTAAAGGATATAATTTCGTGTATCATTATTATTATTTAAAAACGTGTATTTGTTTTAATAAGTTATATAATTTATCTGATCCATCGAAGACAATAATTCTTTAGTAAGATTTTATAATTTTACCAATGAGGAAAAATCATGTTATCTTTTTCTAGTTACATAAATCCGGAATTTACACGCATTTGCTAATATGTTTAAGTTTGTTTCATAATAATTTTCTGAAGATTGTATTCTTTAAACCAAACAAGTAGTGAAAATCTTTAATAAGCATATTGTCCGATTGCGATCTTCCTCTACATTTCCACCGAAAATAAATAGAGTGAGAAACTTCGTTATACTGTAAATAGTACATTGCCGCAGTGTATTCTACGAATCACTCGTAATGATGTACAAATAAAGAATATTTTTGCGAAATATTTCATGTATTTTTGTAATGTCAATGTCATTAATTTGATATATCTTTTCCTTTATCGATTTATACATTTTTAACGTTTTTAATTTTGAAAATTTCAAGACTTAATCGACACGTGATTATTAAAAAGATATAAATGAGAACTCTTTTGATAAAGAAAAATTATAAAAAGAATATACTTGTATACACGTAATTTTAAGATCAGTAATTTGTAATTAATGTTATAATAAATTAAATTATTTGCAAAATTAATAGATAACAACGCTGATAAAGCCATTATCACATATTTCAGAAACATCTTATCTCATATATACGCATAATGTTAAATAATCTTCTTTTCTTCTTTCCTGCACGAAGATTCTTAATTAATAATATTAATTAAAATAAAATACGTGAACTGACGTATTGTCAGCCGTAATTGTACATACATTTGTATTTCTTGTTTTTATTTTTGAAACTTTAATAGTTAATCAATATTTGATCATATCAAGAAAAATGATAGGAGAAGAAAACTAACAAAATATATTGAACTTATGTATATGTCCAAAGTGCAAAGATATTGTCATATATCCGTTCATAAATCGTCACCGAGGCTTATAGAGTCAACCGATGTTACGCCGATATCAGAATTGTCGCATTTATACATCTTGTTAATCTTTAGAATGTCTGACTTGCTAAAGCCGTCTCTTTGGCCGATTGTTACGTTTGGAACCTGAAAATTTTCAACAAGATCAATAAGACCTCAAGTTACGCTATTACATTGGCATGGTTTTACATTATACATAAAAATACATATATAAATGTATACAATTTGATGCAATATTTGAAAATTTGTGCATAATTTGAAAATTTTTAAAACTTGATCTTTTTATATCAAATTGGCAAACTTAATCTTTCTATATTAATTTAATATCTGTATTCTATTCAGTAAGTAATTGAGGCGTCTCACGGCAAAACCGGCCAAGTCCAATTTAAAAAAAAATTGAGTTGAGTTGAGCCAAAATTCATATTTTTATCAACCTTCTCTATACATTTCGAACATGTCCAAAACTTACTCTTATTTGTCCTAAAAATTGAAAGTAAACTTAATGTTGCAAATAAAAAATCGGCCAAGTTCATAATATTTACATATCAAAACCAGCCAAGTCTTATATTATTTCTTTGTTAGTAAATATTATTTACTAATACTTTCATGTAAGTTAACGTACTCGCATATACTCTCACGTACTCTAAAGTTCTATAAGCGAGCTATCAAATTCGTGGAATTTTCTTACATTTCTCACTTTGTAAACATAATATGTACTGATTTCTTATCTATAAGAAAAAATAGAATTAATTCTGTTCGTACTGTGTTCTCCTACAGTGAACATATCGATGATTTTGGTTGGAAGAAATATTGCGAAAACATTATGGAGACGAATGAGACTCAATACCGGATTTGCAATGGTTCATTCCTATATTAAAATGAATAAGAGTATTCCGCGAAAGCTTTTTGCATAAAAATTGTAACTTTACTATTAAAATTTAATAACAATGTACACGAAATATTATACAAGCTTATATATTTTTGAGTTTATTATTCTGAAAATTTATTTTGTATATTTTTTATGTATTTTTTTCATTTATTATTACATGACATGTGTTCACATTGTGTTTGTTATACAGGGTGTCCGAAATAAAACGACCCACACGAAAGTTGGTTTTAGATTGGGTCAAACTGAGAAGAAAAGTCATGTACCATTTTCCAAAAATCGCAATAGTTATTGACTTATTAATAATAATGTCTAAGCG
>VBVQ01005230.1:0-12333 GCA_011636635.1 Tetramorium simillimum | reverse complement strand
ATATATATATATATATATATACATATACATGTATACATATTAATATCAATGGTATGTGCTAATATCGAATATGAATTTTCATCTTCATAACTAATTTTTTAGAAGTAAATATTAACAATTTATTACCCAAGGTAAAAAATAAAATCTGAAATTTCTACACATTTTTCGAAATAAAATATGTTAATTTCTCGATATAATGGAGCGTCTCTACTATTACGGACCGATGCAATTAAGTTGAGAGTACAGAGAAGAGATATGCTTTTACGAATCTGGAAATTCTCGGAACAGCGCGCTGAGTAACGTTTGCCGTGTGATGAAAATGGTAGCCTTAAGCGTACGCGTATACTATACTTAAATAGTGTTGTCAATTTAGCAAGTAGCGTAAGCTACACATAGGTAAATTGCTCTGGTTTTGGCGCAGCTACGGGATCGTTATCTCAAAGTACTCAAAGTGTAGCAAATTGAGTTTGGTGCCTGATAATTAATGCCAAATGCGCGCGAGATTTAACGGTTGTAATATCGGTTTATTAAAGTTATTGCCATAAATTTACATTAGCCACGAATTAATTCGTATTGCTTCGAAACTGTACTTGAAATGCTGGCAACATAGTCTAACAATGACGAGTGCAATTCAAATTGGATGTTTTTATTAATATACTCGGATGTTTTTATTACCTATATTTGGCACATCAAAGAGGATTTATAATATTTTTAATTAAACAAACATTAAACTCTCTGCATTTAGTGTTAACTCCTTAATCTTATTTTATTTAGTCTCAAATATTGTAAATTTTAATAATAAATATCTTCAATGATCTTTAGTTTAAATAATTAAACAAAAATTTTTAATCAAGCAACGTTGAATCAGCCAATAAACTCGTCATGATTTTTTTTATGAAGAAAAACATTCCGTATGGTAGAAATTTTCCGTACTAGTTGCAATTTACAGCGTAATGAATTGGGAATGCCGGAAAGGAATACGATTGTAGGTTTTAAACGAGATCTCTCGGTCGGAGCCTGAAAACTCAGAAATCCCTCGGAGCGAAATTCGAGGTTTCTGCGAAATTAAACAGGTGGTTTCACGGGTCGCTCTGATATGCTGAATACTCTGGTGCAGAATAATCAACTAGAGTTGCATCTAAACTGTGATTTACAAATTTCACGTACGCATGTTTATACGCAAAATCCGCATTTCAATTCCACTTACCCATTTCGAGGCAATGAATCTATAAAAGATATGCTATACGTGTTCGTAGAATTCACAGAGAGAACCATTACTTCGAAATAAAAAAATAATTCAAAACTCACCGATATGATGCGCAACAGGGGTATGATTACGCTGTGGTTGCTCTGGAAAATGTAGTTTATCTGGAAAATTCAAATATAAAATCCAAATTACAACACCGCATTCACACAAAATAATTAAAACTTCAAAAAATAATTATCGCGTGTACGTATTGAATTTTTTAATTCATCTTTCAAGTAGATCGTTATTTAAGAAATATATAGTTTTTGCAAGAATAAACATTTTTTAATTACTTCATAAACTCTTATAAGATCTCATAAATATAAAAATCCTTTTCTTTAATTTTTATTTTTCAAATTGTTTGGTAAATCGAATGGCAATAATTAATTAAAATCCCAAATAATTATATATAGATATATTCCTAAATAATTTATAAAAAAGAAATTACTTATTTCTTAATTACTCCGCTATCATCGGGTGCAGTCTTCTTTCTCTTAAATTAGTTCATGCGCCATATTTTGCATAATACTTGCGGAAACGTGATTAATTACGATCACACGTGCGCTCATTACAAAATACGATAATCGCGCTGCATTTTGTACCTCACTTCTAGCATTAAACGTATGCTATTCCACGAAAGAAATATTAATAAACTTGATATTTCAGACGGTTTTCCATTGATAATTATACGATTCGTGAAATGGAATAATCGTCATCTTGACATATTTACGCTAATCACAGATTAAGTACACGACTTGATAAATAATTTGAAATTCACTAACAATAAGTGATAATTGTTTCAAAAAGAACGTGATCATATTCTGAGTTATGTGACGATACACGGAGCGACTCATGTCGCTACTTACTCGCTCGAGTGTCGATACAGAGAATCGGTATATGGTAACGCGTCAAGGTTAGCTTAATTATTATTAAGCAATCTAACAATAAGCTAAATTATCAGAATGTAATAAATTAGATATGAAAATAATTTGCTACTTTTTTGCTTTTTTTTGCTCCCAAAAGTAATTATTTTTCCAATTAGTAAGTAACATGCTTGAAGTAGATATATTTAAATATTGTTCATTTGGCGGCGCATAGACGGAATTTCATACAATTATATTAAATTCGTGTCCATTTTATGGTTTAATACAAACATTATTTGTAATTGGAACAGACGAGCTTATGAAGAAAATTATAGATATATAATTTTAACAGAACAAAAGCATAAAAAAATTTCTAAAAATATATTTTTTATAGATAACTTCTATTGAAGGCGGAAATGAGTTTTTTAAAACTCTAAATTATTTTTTCAAACATAGTATTATTAATGAAGCTTATATAATATATAAATAGCTTATATAAATAATGAAGCTTATATAAATACAGAATCAAACTATGACTATTTGTGAAAATATAATCGCTTATAATGAAAGATTACAGCAAATAATAGTTGATTATGAAAGTGATATAGGGAAGGTATTTTTGAAATTTATTGCAATAATTTTTTCTTTAAAATATATCAATTATTGTGAAAAACAATGTAATAAAATAATAAAGCCTCAATGTAAGACATTCATTAAAGTATTATGATATGAATTTATCCTGAATGTATTCTGTTTCTTGCATTTCAAATTAATTTTATTAATTTTTTATATATTTTATTATATATCGGAATTAACTCTTTTTAAAGTAATTAACCATTAAAATTTTTATTAAAAAGTAAATAATTTATGTATAATATTATTAAGATTTGCTATTAATAATTAGCTTGTCAATAAAAAGTACAAATCATTAATAAAAAATGATAGATTTAGAAATATTAAAGTACCTATGGGCCAATAATGCAAGTAATGCAAGATAATGATATTACAAAATATTTGCACCAATTTGATTGGTGAAAACCAATCAAAAGGCGATTAAACTGATAACTGATTGAATTAGCTACGGGTATGCGTCGGATATTACGACATACTATACACACATCCCCTATAGACTATTTTCATTGATTATAACATGCACAATCGTTGGCGTATCTTGACGTAAAAATTAGCGTTTATCTCGATAAATGGATATTAAAAATTTCACAGCCAATTTAAGACATTAACTCCGAGCGCAGGAATGGTCGTGTCGACCTATCATCGATAAATTTTCTCTTCAACACGTATTTCCTGCCGCCCCGCTATTTCCTCCCGTCTCTCATTACACCACGCTGTCAAGCCCACCGGGCAGTAATAAATTGCGCCCGATACGAAATGAGCTTAATACGTATTGACCAGCTATCTTCTCTCGAATGGCACCTGGTTTTATTCGTTTCTGCTTTCATCGTCGCGCTTGTCGAAAATACCGAGGCGTGTCATCGCAGCCGGTGTGCTTTCCTGTCTGCGCGACCGTTCGAGTGGGCATCTTGCCGAAGGGGATAAACGTTTCGGGAAGTACCGTTAAATGGTTTGACCCAATGCAATTGCGCAGGTTGGCAAGTTAACCGACTCTACTAAACTTACTTGTCCACTAGAGCTCTGGTGCCTATCGCCTTAGGGAACATACGCTGGACAAACTTATCGGGATTGAAAGTTAAGGATGGTTACGGTAAAGTATAGCTGTTACACCCTCATCTCACACGGTGGTTACACAGTAAGTAGCGGACCATTCCAGCGATCAAACTAAGTAATTTTGTCGAATGAGAATCTACGGAATTTTCCGAAGATTATACTGTGTAACACATTAAATGATTTTTCAACTTTTTTCAAATGTGACCTGAGAGATATCTAACATCTGCTTTTTTATAATGTAAATCATGATTAATAAATATCATTTTAATGGTTATATCATATTAAAAGCTGCATTTTATACTGTAAATATTGATTACAAGTTAGCAATTACTAGTAATTATCAGTAAACATATTATTTCGTTTTAAATTTCACTCATTTCTTTTAATTTACTTTTATTTAAATTCATTTTATACTCTGCTTTTGTTGTCGCTTTTTCTGAAGTCTGATTTTTGTTAAATAATATTTACTAAATATTAATATATTTTAAATAACAATATTACTTTATAAAGAGAATATTATTGAGCTTCTTTATATCTTTAATAATATATTGTTTTTATTTGATCATTATTTTTATTAGTTATATTTTATATTTTTCGTGTTTTATTTCTTATCCCGTTGTACTCGTAGGCATGATAAGAACGTATGTATTCTACACAGGTATTTGCAAAATGCAAGAGATCAGTTTTTGTTGCATATTGTTATGTCACTTTTTCGTGGCGTTACAGCTTTTTGAAAATTCAGCATCCACGTATACCATTCATAAAAGAAAGCCGTCCGTATTTTTTGTGCGTAATGCGACAGGTGCGCTGAAAAACACGTGTGAAAACACGTGTAGTACCAAGTACTTTGAAACATGATATGCCGTCAAGAAACGTCTGCGTGCGCGCACACACACACACACACACACAATGTTCGATTCCCAGCCCAAGAGATCACAGATGTAATCGTTAATATCTCCGCACAAAAATTGCGCGATTACATCTGTGATTTACTCATGTAAAAAAATTATAGCACAATAATTTTCATCTCGTTCGAAAGCTAAGAATTTAATGCTTTTAATGTAGAATTGTTTACCATGGATAACTAATTTATAAAATATATTATCAATTAATTACGAAGATAAAATTAATTTCGCTGAATCGAGCTTTATCGCTTAAAATACTTAGAAATCTCATGTTTGTATGTTTAAATTATAGGTAATATCTTTGGAAAGGTCAAAACGATTTAGAATAAATTGCATTTAAAATTGTATGTTCTTCCATTTGTAATGAATTAATAATATCAAGGATAAGTAATATTTTATCTCTTTCCATTAAAAAGAAAGCAATAAAGTTTTCAATTTTATGGCCTGCTTTTATAATAAAATAATAAATACGTTAAATGCGGATTCTCAAAAATACCACGAAATATCATTAATAAGCAATTATTAAATCATACAGTTTTTTGTTATTTAAATTTTTCAATTTTTATGACTACTTTTTTAAGTATTGAGCTCTCTCAATTGAAAAATAGTAATAGACAAATGACATTTTAATTAATAAAAAGTTCAAAGAATAAAACGAAATATATTTTTAACTTTTATTACTATCTTTTAAAATTATAAGTAAAAATAATAATGATGCAAATATATATTGAAATATAAAATAATATAAAATACATTGTAAAATAAAGAATTAATAAAATCGTATTTTCCGCGATCATAATATAAATGTTTTAGTCAATTGAATGTAAAAATATCGTCGAAATAGACAATACAATTTTATATCATCATCATATACGCCCTTTTTTCTCCACAAAAAATATTTGATAGATAAAAGTCGAACATTTTGCTTGATATTATTGTAACGAATTGTTAGAATAAAATTTCACGATCATGTTTGTTAATAGCGGCAGAAAAAAAGTTGCGAACGAAGAGCAGTGAAGCCAGGGAAAAAAAAACAGTCGAAACACAATCGTCTGCACGTGTACTTTTATACATGTCTTATCCTCAATGTAATATACGATTCCTTTCTTTCTTTTGACACATAGATTGCTGAGATCTTCGCAATCCTCTTCTGGATATCCGATTCACTTTCGTATGGCTTCCCTCCGATTGCTTTTAGGATCGTTTTAAGAAAAATGAAAATACCAACAACGAGTAAAACCATAAAGGAAAAGAAAAAACTACTTTTATTTCAAAATTTAGTATTTGGCACGTCAAATAATAGAAGTTTCCTATACATTTCTAATATTCTTATATAATATTTTTATATAATATATCTAAATTTTTTAAATGCCTTTTAATAAAATTCACGCTTGAACATTAATAATATTAAATTTTTTAAATCTTGATCTATTATGACAAGAATTATTCTTGCCAACGTACAGCAAGACACACATGAAAAACAAAATAAAATAAAGTTTCACTACTAAGGATAATTTATTCCCATAGTAGATAAGATTTACAAGACAATCTAGAAGATGTAAGTAAATTTATATTACATGGATATTAGGGGTTAAATTTTATGTCATTTATAATATACGTATTTTTTTGTATTTTTTTGGTGTTGACGTAAAGTCCAATAAATTACAAACATTTTAAGGATTGTATACATCTACGTCATGTGATCATCGTCGAGTAATCAAATAAAGTGCGAGTTACTGTGTAAGTAATTGAAAAAAAATATTAATTGCGCATTTCTGATTATTGCATTGTTGCAAATAATTAAAGCATGTCATTAATTTTTTGAAGAGAGAAAGAGAGAGAAATTTTCTGATCGATATGTTCCATTTTTCGCAATTTGCGATCATAATTTTGATAATTAATTCACAATCAGATTATGCATTAAATATTTCTGCACCCAAAAAAAAGTATTTTACGATCCAAGTGATTTTCCTATAATCTTATATTCTAATTGTAAGCTTACTGTTTTACAGCAAACATATTCCTCTTTCAATAATAATAAAGTGAATAAATAAAGTGAAAGGAATCCTTTTGAAGTCAATATAAGAGTAAAATCCTCTAAGATTTAAAAGATTCCACGTATATCAAAATGATTTTTTTTATGTGTTTTCTGTGTAAAGTTTATCAGTTAGTCTATCTTCATGAAACTGTATACATGTCATGAATTTTATAAAATGAAAGTCTTAGAAAGTAATATGCGATGTCAAGTCTTTATATCTTGTAATGCGATAAGTTGTGGAATCGCGTGAGGATCTCACATAACAGGTGGGTATGCCCGTTCACCTTAATGTTCCTTTTATGCGTTTCACGTGCCAAAGGATTGCAGAATTTCCCCCAGTGACACGGAGACCTTGATAGAGTTCTCAATCTCTCCTATATCTTAGATTTCATCGTTCGTGCTGCACTTTGAATTTGTCGCATAGTTTTAAGCTGCTTTTATCTTCATGTTTAGACTCTTATTTAAATAATATGTTTAATACACAAATACAATTATACTTTTATAAATATACAATACACCTGCAAATTATTTGTATCATATATTATTTAAAATTACTGATTGCTCGCTAACTCTCTTAATATTATTTCTGTTCCAGGTACGTATTGAGAAAAATGCGAGCGCTGGCCGGTCACAGTACAATTTGTGAGTAAATCGTGAACTCGGCATCTTATGGGAACGCCGTTCTGCCATTTCATCTCCGCCGAGATAATCTACACGGGATCCCCATTGTCTGAGCCTTTTTTTTTCATTTTATCCGTACTTTTGTTATCTTCGTATTGTCTTGTACTACGCCTTGTATTTCGCCTTTCGACGTTCGGTTCGATAACAAGCTAGAACGAGCAGAATATAACGAAAGAATATATATAAGCTTAGTCGCCGTCATGTCTGGAGGAAAAAGCTGCGCTGTCATATTCTCCGTGTAAGGATAAAAGGGATCGCATCTCCATTGATGATTTGTGTGCGTTTCTATCTCGGTAAAAGCCGAACGGAACATAATCTTTGCTACGAGAACGAGGCTACCAAGCCGCTCTAAACGATGACTTTTCTTATACAACGTTTTATTGCTAACGTGCACTTTACAATATCGTTTCTGCTTTCCCGTAAAATGTATCATGCGCGCAACAATCAATCGTGCTTCCGTCACAGATGCTTTGCCGTAACGAATGAGGAAGTTTAATGACGGCGTTATTACGTCAAGTGCCTTAATAACGTTTCGCAGAGACTATTCCCGTCGTACTTCGCGCTAATTCCGTATCAAACTACCAGCGAGACTAAAGTTACCTCGACGCGATTACCTCCTAGGAACAGGGAAAAATACTCCCAAGCAGTTCTTTCGTTATATTTGTCACGAGTTACGAAGTACACGTCCCACGAAGTTTCGTCTTTTTATCGATAGAACTTAACTTGTCGCGCGATTTTCATATTCTTTTTTTGTCACTTGCTATCGTAGTTTACGTTGTTCAAGCTATTATCGCGACTTTTTCACAATTATATTCATCTCTCTCTCGTACTGAAGAAAAGATTATATTTAATTCTATGACATATGTTCGTTATACAAAAATTACATTCGATTAAAATGTTGGTTAAAAAATTAAATATCCATTTAACACAATTGCAGTATTCTATCAGCTCAATAGACTACAAATATATATCTTCATCCGTGAAACAATGGATGAAAATGATAACACCTAGCTACAGATATACCTATTTTATTGCATTTATTAGTTAAGCTATCATTTTTATTAGCAGTACAATAGATTGATTGTATTTCGCGAATTTTTAAATTATAATGATCCTATTCTAGTAACTCTCTCCTTTTTCTCTCAACCTAACTGTTGTAGATAGCTATAAATACTTCATAATGTGTTAATATTAGAGAAGCAAAATGATAGCTTTCTGTAAGCTTTCTCAGCAATGCGAATTTCCATTGTTTCGCATCGGAGATATATTACAGATAAGAATTTAAGGCTCGTTGAATGTTGAATGCAACAGCTTTCTGAATGTGCGGTTTGCTTAATCGATATTTGCATCAACACCAACTAATCAGAAATCATTGACGACAGTCGGAAAATGTATATCATGTTGCAAATGCAAACACGATCTCGTATTTGGTCCTTTCCAAACGACCGCATCCATTATATCACCGCAATACACAATCACGTGTGCTCGTTTACGCATTGCAACATATGGAAACTCGGATAACCATTTTATCGCGTTCCACGAACAGAGACCGGCTAGAGAAATCGTTCGTTATCAGCGGATATTGCATTCGCGAGCGTTCTCAAAGGAAAATTGCGGAGCAAGTTCACTACCATCGATTCCATTCTCGCAATCGAGTTCTTAAGTCCGTGCTGGAGCGGCCGGGTCTCGCCGGCGTGACCGACGTGCATTGTATAACGAAAGGGACGCACGTTTCACCTGCAGAAGAAGAAAGTGCATAATAAATCTTCCGACCTTTCCTCCAACCATCCGGTGGCACCGGCTTCTCGAGTGTGAGAGTCCGCGGAAAATGAGATTTCCCCGCGGCGCGATGCGGCGCGGCGCGGCGTCTCCCGCGCTTTCAAAATTCAAAAGGAGCCCGACGCTCCACTTCGGGAGAACGCGGCTGGATGGTAAGCACGGAGGGACCAAAGCGAAAAGTCGGACAAGGAAAATCAGTTCGTGCTTAACGGAGAAAACTCGACGGCAAGAAGCCGTGGCACTTTAGAGGCGAACTGTTGTTGGCTCTACGGCCGTCTTTGCTATTGTCACACGCAAAAAAAGATTCTTTCCGCGTCTCCCGGAAATACTCTTATACTTGTGCCTGTCTTAACGGTAACATGTATATCCTCTCATCTTTTCACGTCCCGATGAAAACTTTAATATTGCTACAACTCCCTCTGACCTCAGTCTATAATTTATTTAGTTGAATCTAAAAAATACGCTGCAATGTTTTGATTATTTTGATATTAATATCACTGTTATCTTTCTCTCATGTTTGCTCCAAGACAGAGAGGTTAAAAATATATTTTATCCAAGTTTCCAATCAATCAATTTCTTATTAAATTTTTACTATGAAAAAGCATTATGCTATTATTTTTACCGATTGACGTTTCAATAAAACTCTTGCTATTTGTATGGAAATGAAATAATGTGATATGAACAATTGAATCTGCAAGAGAAATACATTTTAATAAAACGTCTAGTCTAAATTTATATACGTTTTATCATTTTGATTGAAAAATCCAGCCGCGGCTGTTATCAAGCGTTGCAATCGTAATACAGAAAATGACATTTGAAAAAGGAAAGAGAAATAATAAAGAGATACATTCGATAGCGATACTATATTTCTCAAGTAGGAGCAAATATCTTGATTTAATATTAGTTCACGACGTTGGAAAAGAGGGAGAGTAACTGTCGATTCTTTCCCCTTAGCAGAGAGAGGAGTTTATGCATTAGTAACAGAACGTCGCGCAATTCGTCTTGGTATCTGTCCCAAAAAGGACAAAAGTTCGAATACTAAGAGAGATGTATCGTTTCCGTTCCAAAGTATACCGATATTGGTTTCTAATTTGTTAAAGTATATTTTTTTTCTCTCAGATCCTTATATATATTTTTCTATCACCGAAGTACGTAATGAAAAAGTATCGATAAGAATATATTTCTTCAACTTTCATATTTTATTGTAATATTACTCTATTTTGCGTGTTATCGAAATACTGAGATATTCTTCTACGTATATACTTGCATATCTCGTCTAAATAATATATTTCTAGTAACAATCTGTGTAGTTGCTTGCTTTTGTTTAATGAACGTAATGCGGATTATACTGGTTTTGTCTAACAAACGGCGGATTTCCGTTTCTGCTCGCCAAGAAGCTCTCACTCCATCTATCTCATACAGGTAGTTCAGTTTCGCTTTGATCGTATATTTGCGTATTTAATTATATATTCATTCAATTGTGGCAGACCGCCGCAATAGTGATTCATATAATAGTGACAATAAATGCATATATCATGGCGTCTACAAAGACAGACTTACTGCTCATTTTCATAGTATGAATATGGTATGATAAATATCTTTTATAATTTTTACGAAAACTTCTTTATGTAGTATAACGTCTTAGGGCCAATTTTTCCAACTTCTTGGTAAGTTAACTAATAGTTAAATCATACGCCTGAACTTGTCTAATTTGACGATAAAACAAAGACTGACATGTTTTAATTATTAGTTAGCTTACCAAGAAGTTGGAAAAACCAGCCCTTAATATTTATATTTATTTATTTATAAATATATAATATTTATATATTTAGTTTATACATATATAGCTTATGTATAATTTTGTTTGGTACATTCATATTTTATCACACTATAGCTATAACTTCTGTTAATAAAACATCTACATTTATGCCATTTTGTGCAATTTAGATTTATATTGTATTTAGTATAACAACATAAACTGTTTAATAAAGTTTATCTTCAAGTATTATGCGTTACATATTAATTTATATCGTTTATATCAAACATAATAGTTTCAACATAATAAACAAAAACGCTTTTTGTTTGACAAGGCAGGCATAGTAACAAATAAATTTTCGAACTTTTGAATAACATGTTGCGTTCACTTAATCATTTCCTCTATAACCATTCGCTATAATACAAAATTATACATTGACATAAATTTTTTTATTAAAATTTTTTAATCCATCACAAATTGGAGAGAGATTCAGGTTCCTTGGCTGGAGATTTCCTGGAGAAACTCTGGATGAAGTAATATTTTACGCAATAAATTATTTACAGTTTATTTCTAAAAAAAATGCTTATTTAGCATTATTATTATTAAATTGATTATTAATTTAATTATGTATACCAGGTTTCAGCTTGAGTTTGTATTTCAAACCAATATTATTCAGCGCTCAATTTACTGAGCTGACAATGAAATATATATGCCAAAATTAAGCACAAAGATCCAGTTTGATCACAAAGAGCATATTTATATTATTTATTTTATTCCCAAAAAAGTTATTATAATTTTTTTAACATTGCAACAGAATCGATCTTGAATATATTTAATCATTTCTTATTGGACATTTTGTTCTTAAGTTCTTTCAACAATGGGTAAATTTACAATGTGGGGCGCGGCAATTACATAAAGCTACGGTTAGCTAAAACGAGGTGCACTTTCGGAAGTGGGGAAATTTATAATCTAAGTCCCGCCATATATTAGGCAAAGTTACTTCAAGTCGTAAGCGTCGGAATATATCAATAGTCGAGCGTGTGCGTGTAGTCGCGCACGCGCGCATAAAGATGCATTTTACATGCATGTATACATATATAGATCAAACGTTCCTTCCATAGTAGCAGCGACCTCCGTCGCAGTTATCGGTGAAATCATTTTAATTACTCTAACGCCGTTTCGCCTTTTGACGGATTAATTAGCCTCGATGGATACGCGACAGATAAAAATTAATTACGCTTTCATTTTTTTTCGTCATATAAAAATTCTTGGTGCGCGCGTACATATATATATATATATATATATATATATATATTTCAAAATCAATCAATCAATATATATATATATATATATATATATATATGTGTATATATATATAT
>VBVQ01005229.1:0-12334 GCA_011636635.1 Tetramorium simillimum | reverse complement strand
TAAGAGACAGGCTACTCGCATCGTCGCGCTTTCACCGCGTTTCACATACACACACACGGTTGGCGGGAGGAAGGACAAGAAGAATATATATGTAATATATTGTCACGTCGACGGGTCGATCGATCCCGTCGATCCTCCCCCTCCCCCTCCCCCGGGTCCGCGGGGGACGCGCGCGAAAAACGCTCCGGCAAGCGGCGAAGAATTCCTCCCTCCCGCCGCGAACGTGTCGACGAACACGTGGTCTCACCGGCCGCTTGTAAACAAACTACCTAGCCCCTCGAGATGTCTTTTCAATTAATCGAACGATTTCCGAGTCACCGGCTTTGACGCACCGGGCGCGCGTAAACGGACCGGAAGCGACCGCGGCCTGGCCCTCGCGAGAGGAACCGGATACCGCGCGCGCGCGCGACGCGGAGGACGGCGGATTCGAACGCATGAAAAACGCGTTGACTCGCGACTCCGACCTCCCGCGTACGCCCGCGATATCCGGTTCCTCCGGATGAGCGGATTCCGGACGCTGCGTCGCGTCCGCGCGCTTACGCGTCCCCGAGGAATCGCGTCCGCGAGGCGGAAAGCTCGCGGTACAATTGAGATCGAAGTTTGTGCCTCGAATTATGCAGGTTTTTTTTTTAACAACGAAGCTTAAAAACTAATTTTAAAAAAAAAAGGAAGAAGGAAAGGAGATTTTTAACGTCGGGCAAGACGGTGAGCGAAAAAGAGGCACGGGCGTATTAATTTTAGCGTCGGACGCGAGAACGGCAAGAATCTGCGCGGAGAGAAGAAAAAGAAGGTCGAAGGAATGTACAATGCTGCCGAGGAGCCGAATTGATAATCATTGACAATCGCGGGGGAAAAAGAGGGGGAAAAAAAATTGGGAATTTCACGCGCCGTCTCTCGCCCGGTTTTAAAGACGCTACCGCATCGTTCGTAATAATGTTGGACCACGAGTGCTACGGTATGTATAAACAATGCTCTGTCTCGCTCTTTCTTTTCCTTCTCTCTCCTCCTCTCTCCTTTTCTCCTTTGTTTTTCGCCTCTGTCAAATTCTCTCTCAACTTAAACCTAAATTTAAGGCTTATTTAATTAATCGACACAGTGTTTTCGTGTGTGGCTGTGTGTTTATGTCCCCGTGCTCGGTATGATAAGACGTGAGCGTGTACGCGAGTATTGTACAATGACGGAAGGGTTGTGGTTTTCTCTCGCGGATCGTCGTTCTCGGGACGGTCTCCCTTCTCGTTGACCAGCGAACGAGAAGCGGAGAATCCGAGGGCGCGATCGCGATATCACCGCGGCAACTCTCTGATTCGGAACACGTTGGCTTCGTTCACGATGAGCTTCAATATCTCCGCTTTTTGTTCGAGTAGCCCGCGATTCGCCGAGTTTTTTCAAAGTTTCATCTTGATTTCTGCGTGCAGAAGGCATTTGATGATAAATGTGAATGGATTCGGTAATGAACGTTGTGATAAATGATCTGCTCGTCCCACTTTTCGCGAAGAACATTCTTTTGTTGACAACACGAATTAGATTTCTGATTAAAAAAAAAAAATACTTTTACATCACGCGATGCTAATTGCTCGTCCTCGTGTCTACAAAATTTTTCTTAAGAAGCGTCCGTTAAATACAAATAAAAGATACGTTAAAAAAAAAGGATTTACTTTTCCCTACGAGAACGTTATCATTTGCTAAAAAGCTGTATGTACGCATTTGATCCTAATCCATTCATCCAGAGCTAGCCCCTGTTCATCTTAAAACGCCTCGGTGTTTGCTCGAAAAGGAACACGAGTTTCCTCAGAAGGTCCACGAAGGAGCTTAATTTAAAATTAAACCGATCAACGGATTCCTCGTGAAAGTTCCAAAGCGACTTCCTTTATCTCAAGCCTATTTTTGAAGTATTTGTAATAAAAAGTTTTGGGGAGTCTGCAACAAGCAGTGAAATTTCAACAGCGTTTCCTCCTATTACCGCTTTGCTCCACCACGAACCACTTTGTAAGAAAGCATACGAAACAAAATGTTACCTATTTCTCTAATGGCATCCCAATAGAATACGAGCGAGAGATAAGATGCAGCCGAAATTAAGCTCAACCGAATTGGCCATTCCCTCCAAGTGTGAAAGCAGCGAAGATGTAGCGAGATATATGCGCACACACACACATGCATACACAGTTATTTATATCACGTGTACGTTTGAATAGCGAATGTGCTGGGATTTAGATTTTCCATGAAACGGGATGGAAAATTCTCAAGTTATTGGTAATAATAAAATTTCGCGTCTTCGTATCGAAAGAAATAAAGAAACTGACCTAAGCAGACGGTAAAATGTATCATTATTTATCACTTGAGACGGAATCTGATCCTTGCAAATAAAAGACTTCTCAGTTTGTCGTCGTATATTGCCACTAAAAATATTGCGAGCTTCTCGGGGAAGTTAATTAAGAAGCGTCTAAAGCGTAAACGATCTCTTCGACTTTGCGCCTCGGGTCCCAAAAAGTGCGATAGCAATTGCAGAAATGTTGCGGAATCACGTATCGAAAGCATCGATGGAACATCCAGACCGCATATGATCGGTCTCGTCAATTCTCGTATTGCGACAAGCGTAGCGCGAACGCGAAACTCGTCATAAAGACGCGATCTTCGTCGATCCTCGGAAAGTCTCGCCTGCCCTTAATTAAGCCCGAGCCTATTGCGATTTTGTACGTTACAATATCACAATTGAATGTTGACCGATAAATGGGTCGTCCCGCGTCTGCCGGTCTTCTTTCCTCGTACGAGAGAAAATCGCGATTTCGTTCCTTCCCAACCCCTTCCTAACTTTCTTCAGGGATCGTATCGCTCGATTGGTTTTTTTTTCGTCGGACTTTTTTCCCTTTCCGCGGAAACGGTGGACATGCAAAGTCCCGAAAAAAATATGCCGGAATTTGAAAAATGATATAATGCTCGAAAAAATCATAATCCCGAAATGTGAGGAATGCGACAATGCTCTGAAAAATTGTATATAAATTTTTCGGAACATTGTCTTGGTCTTCAATTTTTGGGGGGGATTATGACTTTTCGGGGCTTTGCGTGTCCACCGAAGAGACAAAACTGATCTAAGTGGTTCCGGAGAGGACACGTCGGGACTCTTGAACCTGTAAACCGCGTCTGTTGGGGATGGCGATCGCCGCTCGGTGATAACGTTGTTCGTTAAGAAATGAAGCGCTGAGGCAGCAAAGCGGATTGTCTAGTTTCGTAAAAATTTGAATCAAATATACGGAGAGCTCGTTTAGACATTCTTAGATCCTTTTTATATCTTATAATCCATATGAATTATGAATCCTGGGAAGATCTCCCGCGACTAATTCACGTTAGTCGCGTTCAACTCTTTCCATTACAATGCCACCTGAAAAATTTGTTTTACTCGAAATCGGTATATATAAGCTCGTTCCTTGGAACGGGACTTTGCAACCTCGTCCATCCTCAGCGCTTCAAATCAATCCGTCAGAAGTCGGTCCGCGTCTTCCGGGACGACCCAGCCGCGCGTCGTTACAATTACAAACTACAGTTATTATTAGCTCTATTTGTATGTGTGTATGTGTGTCACGACACGACGGATCGTGCTTTAAAGCCGTGAGATGGAAACGTTCGGATCGTTTACTATCTTCCCCCCTTTCGTTCCTGCCTGCCTTTCCTCTCGCGCTTCATCATCCTGGTCCTCGAGTCTCCCAAGCGCGTTCCCGTACCGGTTTTGTATCGAACCGCCATCAAAAATTTACGTTAATTAATATTAAAGCGTGAAGAATACGGATATCGTATCCTACTTTTTCTCTCTCTCTCTCTCTCTCTCTCTCTCGTGGGAGAGAGGAAGAGCGAGAGAAAGAGAGAAGATGCGAAAACGCAATTTCTCCCCCTCTCCCTCCCTCTCTCCTTCGCTCGCTTGTCTCGATCGCGATGTTTCTCTTTCATCCAACTAATAACGTTATTACTTATCGTACCTAAACTACTTTGCGATTTTTCTCTATGGTTTTTTTTTTAAATCTTATATAATATATATATAATTATATGCGCGCGCGTACGCGTGTGGGTATACATATATATGTATATAGATATATGTACTTTATATCGATTAATGTTATCAATTAAAAGTTAATAGTATCTATTGAGTCATCATCACAGCTAATTTCCCATCGACTCTTTCTTTTCGTTAAACGATTGATTTTTCTGTCATTCGTAGCCTCTCCCTCGTTTCCCTCTCGCGGGTGTCTCTCTTCTTTCCTGCCCTGACTGTACGTTTCGCGCCGTAAAAAGATCGACGTGGAAAAGTCGAGCCTGGCGCCCCATCGCCGTCCTCCGAAAATCCGGATTACACGCGGCCTCCCAACCCGAACACGTTCGAGTCTTCTAGCGACGCGCTCCTGGAATCTCCGTGGAAACAGGACGAAAACGTCCCGTCTGTCGACCGTCGACCCCGCGATCGATGTTCCATCGGGAAAAGACACACACTCTCTCTCTCTCTCTTTTTATCTCCCCTTAACAATCGAAGCTACATTATTTTCGTTCGCGCAGCTGATTTTTACACGTTGTTGTTGTTCCGGGATCGCGTGGCTGACCGGCGCCGCGCGCGTCTCCGCGACGACGGATACGCACGTTTTCACTCGTCCCCCACATATCCCTCTGTGGTCTCCCTTCCTCTCACCGGACGGCAGTGTTTAATTCGTTTCCTTCTCGCCCCAAGGATCTACCGCGAACTCTGAGACCGTGACGACTTTACCCGGCCCTGAACCCGCACACCGTCAAGACCGAGGGCCCTCCGCTTTTAACTCGCGCGTTGACCCGGCTACTCGGAGTGACTGGCTCCAAGGCTCAATCGAACAAGACCGCGATGCCCCGAGACGTCTCTTTGTCTTTTCGAGATCATTCGCAGAAACGATCGGGCTGAACCGACTCACCGGCCCTACAATTGACAATGGAAGAAAAAAAAATCTATGAAACGCAACAATTAAAAAACAGAGATCAAACAGATTTCAAAAGGGGAAAAAAAATAGTACAAATTTATCGATGTACGGATATTTAAAATAATGCAGTATAGACGGTTTTATCACAAGGAACTGATTTGTCTGTCGCAAATTAAAGCTGTGCGGGATACGTATTTAGGATTTTATCGAGAATTTACGTATTGGATTAATGAGCTTCCGGCTCGACAGCTTCGGTGAAAATTGATCCGTCAATTTTAATTGAGAATGAAATTGCGCAACATGTATACACAAGTTTTATCACTTTGGACTCTTGTTGCATTCAGAATGAGATTGTGTAGTATATACACAAGTTTAATCTTCAAATATTTGGACTCTCGTCACGCCGAAATCGCCTCTTTTAAAGGTCCACGTTCGAGTAGGACTAACACGTTACGCTACTTGACATTTTCAAGAGGCGGTTTCGGGATACAGGCGCAAGTTCGTCAACAACATATGAGGCAATACTGGAGCAATATCTTGGACCTCCAAGATATTAATCCGTATCGTCCAATATGTTGTTGTCCAACCCGCGGAAGAATAAGGAATGAGAATCGAAAAGTGGGGGAAAAAAAAAACAATCACGATGCAAAACGATCGCATCCACCCTACTCTGCGATTTAAACCGATTTCAGTTCCTTGTACCGTCACGTAAAATTAAATTCCAGCGCGATCATCTCGTTCTCCTCCGTCGACTCTCGTGTTTCGAGACGGCGAATTAGATTTCGAACGTGAAAGTGCGTGTATCAATTATATTAAAAACAAAAAAAAAAGGGAAGGGACAAAAAAATCTCTTGGGCTGTGACGATTCGTAATTTGTGCGCACGTAAGTCGAACTGCGAACGGACAACGAGTTGTCAAACTCTCTCCTTCGCGCGTGTTTATCCCGGGATTATCGATCTCCTCTCTCTTGAGCCCGGTCGCGCACGACGCCGAGGATAGCGGGATCTATAGCAGCTAACACACATACACGTACGGTCGCGCGCACATTCGAGAGTTTACATCCGGCCTCCGGTCCGTGTGTTGAGACGTAGTTTCCATCGATAATTTTCGACGTCGTGGATCAAATTAGCGTTATACCTCTCAACGCGCGCGACCGTACGTGTATGTGTGTTAGCTGCTATAGATACCGTTCGAGGATTTCAAACCTTACAAAACTATAGATGCGGAGCGAGCACAGTCGAAAAAATCGAAATCACGCGTTTTGATATCGGTCTCTCTGTCGATTTTGCGGTTTTTTTCCTTTTTCTACTCATTCGCGCGTTGCACCACAATCACACACCCGTCTCTCGCAAATCTCATCCTTACCTAACAATAAGATTTAATAACCTACCGAAGAAAGCAATTTACGTAAGAGGAGAAAAGTGGACATAGACGTTGCAAAAGAATCAATGCAAGTTATCAAGAAACTTAAAAAGAAAAAAAAAAGTAAACGTTAATTAAAACACTACGTCAAAGAATTTTGCTCAGTCTGTGGCTTGAAATAATTTTGCTCAGTCTGTGGCTTGAAATAATTTTGCATAGAAGAGAAAAAAAAAATAAACAAAGAAGAATAACACACGCACACAAGAATTTTAAAGCTTGAAAATCTAAATCTGACGAAACCACGCAATCGATTTGATTGTGCAATGTCAAATCGATCGTATTCTTCACGCTATTATATCGTTAAGGCCTTAGCTTATTACTACTATTGTTATTTACCCTTAAATATTATTGTTATCGTTACTATATTACATATTAAGTCCATTTACTGTGTCCGGTGTATAGATAGAAGTGGTGCGAGTTTGATATGACAATTGCGCCCGTAAAGCATTGTAAATAACGAAAAAAAGGTCCAGACCACCCTTCTGTCCCTGTACCTGTCGGCACAAGGAAAAAACCCCCAGAAACTCACACGAAGAATGACTCTTCAAGGACGGGTCGAGTTAATGTCCGTTATCTGTTAACTGTTGTTCCTGCTTCTACAATCTGTCTTATGTGGATCTCGTTCCCTCCTCCCATTAAGGACGCAATCGCGTGTACCGCCCTTTTCTTATGTCAAGTCCTATCTCTGTTACGGCTACGATTGCGTTCTAAGAAGGGACAGACAATCGCTGATTCGACGTCAGTTGATCAGGACACAATCGCGACACTCTAATATTCTCTTTCTCTCTTAAAAACCTTCGTCCTCGATATCCGCGTCTATAAATGAAGCATTGAAATATACACATGAGTACTTGAATTTTACAAATGTAACGGGCATCGTGACGCTCAACGAGCATAGTTTGAAACTGTTATGAATCGTGATTTTGAATAAGAGAGAGACGCGTTTGTAATCGTTCCGTTTGCAACGGACGAATCTACCAAATCTACTCTCTTTCTACCTCTCTTAGCCCCCTAAAATAAATCTTAAATTTACATTGTATGCAATTCATTAATAATTTTGAAACATCGCCAAAAAAAAAAAAAACAAGAGCGCGAGAAGTGTGATCGAAAAATATGAATTTTTCGCACTGCGAAAATGAGAATCTTCATAACGTATTTCATACGAACAAAGCATTCATTCGAGCCTCACCTCTCATTCCGATTTCTCCTGATCCCCCTCCCCCTTTCTTCCTCTTTGTTATGTCAATCACGTTCAGTTAGTCCCACTCGCGTAACGCGCATTGAGAGACTCAAAAAACTTACACCTTATACACTTATTTCACGTAAAGAGTAGCAGAGAGTAGTTGGAATAGCAAGAAAATAAAAATATCCCCAACAAAAAAAATTGAAAAAGAAAAGTAAACAGAATTAAAAAAAAAAGCTACCTGAAATAAATCTTTTATACGAAGCCGTATCTTTTTACGATCCGTAATACCAAAATGATAAAGAGTCCGCGAAAGAAACTGTTAATAAAGAAGTATACTGATAACGATCATTAGTCGGGTGGCTATTAAATAGTCCGTCCAACATATCCGTGCTACGGATCGGCAGATTGCATACGCGTCGCCGTTTGCATCCAGTGTCGACGATCAGAGCACGAGGGGATAATAAAAACGCGCATCAATATACCGGGTGTGTCACGAGAACGGTGTGAAGCGCGAGCTTCCAAAAATCGTTCCGGAAAGCCCGAAAAATCATCGGACGCTGTTTTCTTTTGTTTTTTCTAACGCGTCGATATTGAAGTCCATCGTTTGACAAAATCCTGAAGCATCTTCGCTCGTCTCGTCAGACTGAGGGTGTACTTGTATCTCTCTGTGTTTTCGGATGTTATACAGATAACATATATATGTATGTACGTGGGGTTCTCCCCTTGTGTTCCTTTTGTAAGTTTAGCGCGGTATACGATAATCTAAAATACAGTATTACTTACATTTTTTGTCACAATGGCGCGTGATGGGAGTTCCACAACGCAAATATATACATATATAATGTATCTCTCGCGTGCACACATCGATCGCGGCATCGGGACGCACCGATGCACCGCGTCGTCACCCCCCCGCGGTGCATAGTCTGTATAAGGTTTCAAAGTTTGTATGCTGGATGTATCTTAGCGTAAAGAACGGATTACGGGATATCCACTCGCGCGATAAAATCGAAAACCCGTGTGTATATGGACCGCACACGGTGTCACCATCGTCATCATCATCATAATCTTCACATTCATCCTCAGCATCGTCGTTATCATCGTCTCTCTTATTCTCACAGTCCTTTTAGCCGATGATTTTTTTACCGACGATGATTCCCTATCGTACCTGATTCTCTAGGAGCTACTGACGACCACTGTCTCTCCTCTCGCGCGTTGCTGTATGCGTTGGTCTTTGGGTATCAGGCCTGGACGTTCAGCACTATGCGCAGTTGCCTCGTGTATTCGCTCGTGCTGTCCAACTGGCGGCAACCGTTCACCAATCTACTCGTCCAACGACTCGGCGGCTTGGGCACGCTCGCAGGCGACGGCGTTTCCGAGAACTTGGCGCCCGCGTAGAAGTTGTTGGTCGGGCTGCTGCTCGGACTCTGCTGTTCGCAACGCTGCTGCTGCTGCTGCTGTTGCTGCTGCTGTTGCTGTTGTGGTGTTTGTGGGTACTGTTGTGGGTACTGCAGTGGCGAGCTTCTCGCGCTCTTGAACGATGGGCTATACGGGCTGCAGCTCTGCCGGCCGTCTTTAGCGTTTCTCACCGTGTGGCGGCCGTTCTTGTGTAAGAACGGCGATGATTTACTGTTGGAACGATTATAGGAGTAGTTGTGCTGGGGCTGATACCCGACCTTCGGCGAGGCTTGCCGATCCACCTTGGCATTGTCTAACTTGGGCGCGGAGTTCGTCATGGCTCGGATGCTTCTCTATCTATCTCTGTTTCAATTTCGCTTCCTCGTCACAGCCGACCCGTTGGCCTGCAATACAAAGGAGACCCCCGATTTATGTATTTCCAACATTTATTTTTTTCTTTTTCTGTCAATATCTCCACCGTAATCTCTAAAATTGATTTGTATTTACAGTATTCTCTTTTCACTTGAAAAGAGAAAACGCTACTTTCTTTGTTTGAAATGAGAAAGTGATACTTTCTTTGTTTGAAATGGAGGACGATGATAACACTATATAATATTTGGCACATTTAAAATTGGTCACTTATTGCGAAGAATACTTTAAAACTATAAAAATTTTATAAACTATATACGTATAAACTATGTATATAAATTATAAAATACATAGACTATAAACATATAAACATTTTTTTCTTGTCTTTCTACTATAAATTCATTTTATTCATTTAATTAAACTTTCCTTAGCGAAAATCATTGTTTATTGCAATTCCTTGTCGTTTATTTCTAATCGGTTATTTCTAATCGGGATCTAATTGCTTGCATCTTAAATATTTATATCTATAAACAAAAATTCTCTTAGAATAAATTCTTAAAATTGACACTTCCATATCTTCATAAAAAAATTAACTCTAAAAAATTAAAGACATTCTGTACAAAAATTGTTTTAAAACAAAAATGTTAAAGTTATATGTAGATAGTAAATTTTTTAGGAATTTATTTTAGATAAGAAAAATCTCATTAACATACTGGTACAGTTATTTTATAGCGCTCGTCGTTTGCACCGCATGAAATATTTCGCTACATTGCGACATAGTCTATAAAATACAGCATTAAAAAAACAAATTAAACTTGTAATATGCATAACAAGCTAGAAAATTGGTGTTTACACAACAAGCTAAAAGATTTCTTGATAGCTTATGATCTTCAATTTTATCGAGAAAATAAATCTGCATGCTATTTTACATGTAAAATTTATATTAAAATTTTGCGTCATATTAGTTTGTAATGTCGTATACCTGTCGCATAACAGAATTTTAACATGTTTAAAGGCATGTATTTGCAACAATCTAAAAACAGATTCTGGCTATAACACAAATTGTCTAGATATTCAATAAGAATCAATTGTATACTTTCTATTATACTTTCACCGCTATATATTTCTTTTCCTGAAAGATCAAATTACTTGTGCAGGTAATAATTGAAAAATCATTGTTTAGTTCTTAGTTCTTCGAAAACTGATGGAAATAAAGCAATATAGTACACAATGCTTTTAGAAAAGATTGAAAAATATGTCTGCCAAGAAAGAGAAATCTGTAAGAATCTGTTACAGCTTGCTTCTTTGAGTTTAATGCAAATCTTGTTTTCTCCTATTTTATAAAACATCATCTAAAATCATTGAAAAAGACAGTTTTATGTTAACAATAAACAGTATAAAAGACACCCATCGACTTTCTCAAAATTTCTTAATTCAGGTAGCCCTTCAAAGACATAAAAAGACAAAGAAATATTTATCTGTATTAACGTGACAAGAATTTATGAGATCCCATAAATAACATCCTTTGTTCCTTGTCTGACAATCGATTCCGACCCAATCACTGAAGGCTTTCCAGCGCTTTGAGCGAATGCTTTCCTGCACGCGAAATAAACGGTGATAAATGCGTTCTTCCGCGTTTACGAGGCAAAGGGTCGAAAAATAGGAACAGAAAGATCTCTCACCGGCAAACGCTCGCTGGTGGCTTCTCGGCGACGACCGTTTCGCGTCCCTGCTCAGCAATTTTTCCAACTGCGCAATAATCACGGTATCCAGGGCAGCGCGGTGGTGGGGACGACGACGGTGACGACGCGGTGGGATAAGTGCGGTGGGGCACCCCGGGGACCTGTTAGCGCGATGCTACCTCGCCTCGTGTTCCTCTTCTCTCGCGGTCCTCCCAGTGCGCGTTCCTCGCAAATTCGACCACATCCGGTGACCGTTAGCCACCTTAGCTCGGTATCCTGCCTCCGCTTCCGCCTTCCCCGCGCGGTCTGCGCGCTCTGTCTCTCTCTTTCTCACCGATACGGAAAAGCGGCACGTTCCGCCCGCTCCCCGGCCCGACAATAACGACTCCTCTCTATACAAGATGGCGGATCACGGGCCGTTGCGTTTGTTTGCCCCTCACGGCCGGGCTTCTCCACGATGCTGCCGGATCTGATCGAGTTGGACCGCTCCTGGCCGAGTGCACGCCTCGCCGTGGCGTCTCCCGCACGACGCTTCGACCTCTCGCCGAAAATTCTCGGGCTGGCTGGATCCTCTTGCCCCCAAGCGAAGTCCGTCGATTAACTTTTTTTTTTCCACGCGCACGCACTCCGTATGCTCCGTACTCCGCGTTAATCTTCTTCTTCCTCCTCGTCGCGGGCGTCGTGTTCCGACGCGTCACTCTTCTCACGCTTTCCCAAATCCAATCTGGTCCAACCGCACGAACAACAGTTCTCCGCAGTCGGAAAATCAGGCACGCATTCTACACCGCGTCTCTTTGACACTCCTGCAAACACTGCTCGGAATTGTGACGTTACGCCTGCGCTTTTATACGTTTGCTTGCTGTTCTCTCTCGCGGAACTTTCGGGAAGCGCTATCCCCTGTCCGACGTGCCGACCGCTCGTCTGACCAATCCACGCGCGCGTCGTTCTCCCCCTTTCCAGTGCGATTGGTGGCAGCGCGGGCTTTTAAATTACACATAAGGGAATGAACCAATCAGAGTCTTTTATTTCTGGGATGTAACACGCGGTCATTAATGCCTGGACATCATAAGTTGACGGGTTTTGGAACACACCTGGAACGCGTGCGATTTCGAAGCATTCTGTGTTCTGCTATTTCTTTATCCATCGGGATGCATCCTAATACATAAAGGGTGCTTTCCAGCAACGTACACAAACGACACTGTGGACCAATTTCACCATCGGCGGTTAAGCTAACCGTCGGTTAAAGTTAACAGGGCGGCCAATGATTTTAAAATTTTGTCATACTTATAACCTAAAATTTTAATGGATATATCTATTGGCCGCCCTGCTAACTTTAACCGACGGTTAGCTTA